>MVGT01002308.1:17363-52012 GCA_002174775.1 Macleaya cordata | reverse complement strand
GATCCAGCCTAGTGGATGACTAGGTATTCTATATTGAAGAATATGGATGATTGGATATGATGAGATGATATGGATGAACGGAATTGATATAGAAATGCTATTTATGAATGAATCATCTCTTATACAGGTTTATGGCAGGTTTCAGACCCTGAAAATACAGGGAGAACTCTGACAAATTTTTCGTTAGGCCTAACCATATTTAGAGGTGATTAAAGTTCTGACGAACTAGATTAGTTTAACTCTGATGTAGGTTCATAAAACCTTGTTTAGGTATTTAGTACTCATTAATCACCTCGTGTAGTAAGCCTAACGCCTCGAGATGCGACTCAATTTCTTAGAGATTTTGAGTTTCGAGATTGGGGCGTTACAGCTTAAGATGGAAATAGAACTTCTTCTAGTTCTTGTCAGGTTCTTGTTTGTTCTTCACAGTTATTGACTAGTTCTTCACAATCTTTACTTGTTCATCTTTCATCTTATATGATTTGAAGAGTAGGATTGATTTACTCTAAAATGAGAGCTCAGTAAGAGATGATCTGACCTCTCAGTCATATCTCGTGTAGAGCTGCACTGTACAATCAAAAAGAATCGGGCAAGTAAACATATATACTGGGGCATGTATATATATTCTGGGGCAAGTAGGCATATATACTGGGGCAAGTCCGATATACAATTGGGGCATATATACAGATGAACTGGTGCAGGTCTAAACCAGACTGGGGCAGTTGTTTGTCGTGATTAAGAAAAGGATTTTTACACTGAAAGAGTTTTAAAAGCAGTTCTGGGGTAGAAATAACTACACACTTGCAAACAGAATTCAATTCATGAGCAGGTTACCAGATGTTATTTTCTTTACGGGAAATGAGAAGTTAACTTCGTTCTTGCATCACGACTCAAGATAAGGCAAATTGAGCTTTTTTCTTATCGAACTTTCAACAAGTTCAGTTCGCCAAGAAAAGGGGCAAAATATATAGGTCGACAAAAAAGAAGATAAAAGTTTTCAATTAAGGTTTTTCTTAGTGAGCATTCAATAAGTTCAGTTCACCAAGAAAAGGGGGCAAAATGTGGAGGTCGATATTTGGAGAAATAAGAAGAAAGGCTCAACTGTTATCTAGTAGCAAGATGAATAAAAACAAGAAGAAAGGCTTAACTATCATCTAGTAGCAAGATGAATATATACAAGAAGAAAGGTTCAACTGTCATCTAGTAATAGGATGAATAAATACAAGAAGAATGGCGTAGATATTTTTTGTCATCTAGAAGGAAGATCAACGGTTCTCTCTAGAAGAAGAAAAGCGTACGAAAGGAAGTCTGATGGCATATTTGTAATATAATAGTGTAATATGAACATTTAAATACAGTTAGACAGTAGTTGTCATCATTATTGTAGATGACAACTGTTATACTACTGGCAAGAGGAGCCTTTAAGTTTCTAGAAGGGTCTTGAGGTCTATAAATAGATGACTTGACCCACAAATGTAACAAATCAGTATCTAGAAGAGAAATGAAGGAGAACTCCTCACTTGGTCCATGGACGTAGGCCATTAGAACCGAACCACGTAAATCCTCTTGTGTACTTCTACTTTCTCTCTCGACTTTCTCTCTCTAGAACATCAAATAAATCATCAAGAATTGAGATGAGAGATAGAGTTCTTGAATTCTGTCCTCTTAAGTCTCATCATCTGTGATAGATTGTGAGGCGAGTAGATTTGCGATCGCTTTCCCTTTTATTAACTTTTGAGTGATATATGTGATGTCGAATTCTGATAAGTGTAATTGCCATCGTACGGTCCTCCCTGATAGGGCCAGCTTTTCGAATAGATACTTGATTGGATCTATTCTTGCAAGGAGTTAGATTGAGTGAGACCGCATGTAGTGTTTGAGATAGCACGTTGACCATACTAATGTGAGACATATCTTTTTAAGGATAGTGTATCTGACCAACCTCGTACCCGGAAAGTGTCTTACTGATGGAATAGATGGCTCGTTCTTTGCGACTGGTCTCATCGTATTGTGCAAGTATTGCTCCCATAGACATTTTCTGTCACAGAAATGTATAGCAATAGAGGTTTACCTTAAACTGGAGGGATCAAAATAGGAAGATTTGTCAGATAGATGTTGATCTTTTCAAATGCTTCTTAGCAACCTTCATTCCATACTTTGGGTACATCTTTTCGTAGCAGTTTGATGATAGGCTCACAAATGGGTGTGAGTTGTGCTATAAATCTGCTGATGTATTAGATTATTCCTAAGAAACCCTGTATTTCTTTCTCATTACTTGGAATAGGCATTTCTGTGATGGCTTTGATCTTTTGTGGATCTACCTCGATGTCTCTATGACTGACGATGAAACCAAGTAACTTCCCCGATTTTGCACCAAAGATGCACTTATTTGGATTTAACCGCAGCTTAAACTTCCCGAACCTTTTAAATAGCTTTGCCAGGATTGGGGTGTGATCATCCCGTTTTGAGCCTTGGCGATCATGTCATCCATGTAGACTTCTATTTTCTTATGAATAATGTCACGAAATAGGGTAATCATCGCTCTTTGATAAGTTGCACTTGCATTTTTGAGACCGAACGACATTACTTGGTAACAGTAAGCTCCCCATGGTGTGATGAATGCAGTTTTGTCCATGTCTTCCTCTGCCATTTTAATCTGGTTGTAGCTTGAGTAGCCGTCTATGAATTATAGCAATCCATGACCTACTGCATTGTCTACCAAAATGTCGATGTGTGGCAACAGAAAGTTATCCTTAGGACTTGTTTTGTTTAGATTTCTGTAGTCGATGCACATTCGGACCTTGCCGTCCTTTTTGGGTACGGAGACTATGTTGGCTAACTAATCTGAGTATTTGATGGAGACTAAAAACTGAGCGTCGAGCTGCTTCGTAATCTTTTCTTTGATCTTGACTGCCCATTCTGGCCTTATTCTACAGAGCTTTTGCTTGACTGGCTTAGCATCCGGATAAATTGGCAAGTGGTGCTCTACAATGCTTGTTTCAAACCCAGGCATGTTTTCATAGGACCAGGCAAAGATGTCTTCGTACTCTGACAGTAGTTCGATCATTGCCCTTCTTTCATCTAAGGATAAGGTAGTCCCAATTTTTATCGTTCGAGGCTTGTCGTCTGTGCTTAGGTTCACAATCTCAACTTCTTCTTCAACTGGCTGGAGCCTATCCTTGAGTTGGTCCAGTGATTTAAGGATTTCATTTGGAATGATTTCCTCACAATCATCTTCGGACACTACATCTTCCTTGTCATCGGGAGTTAGATCCAAAAACTATGCTTTTAGAAGTTTTTGATTTTCTAAAAGGTCTTCGAAATCTTTTTGTATTTTGTAATATTTTTTGATTTTTTTTGTTTTTTAAAAAATATAAAAAATGAAAATGCAACTATACAATGTTCAGGGGATGTGGACATTCCCTCCTTGTATGAGGGTAGTCCAACTACTGGTGTTTTCAGGTCATTTTTTTTTGTTGACCGACTGAAGTGGCACGGGTGAGTGTTCCTGCAGTAATGTTTAGTACTAGCAGTAGAATGTCCATTTGATGGATGAATGAAAAGTGAGGGATTAGAGTAGGGCTCGAGGAGAACCATGCAAACCTGTACTGCTCCTAGAAGATACTCGTCTTTAGAACTGATCTGAAAAGAGTGGATAACCCTTCGTATATTGCTTCGTCTAGAAGTTCTGGCTTCTTTTGGATGACGATGGACTTTGCAGCAGGTTTTGCTCTTGGTTGAATCATTGGTTCTCTTTTGTGGATGAAGTATTCTGCAAACCAGGGCTGCTTGGTCCAATTAATGAAGCAAGGTTTTCCCATCTTCTTTACTTAAGTTTGCCTCTATTTTTCTTGAAAGATTTGTTTCAAATCTGTCAGTGTTGGATGAAAACCTAAACCATATATCCCTTTGTTTTATAAATGCTTGTTATTAAGGGGTTCGATTTCTCCTTGAAGTCTGCTGTCGAGTCCCATCCCGGGAAAGGAGTTGTTCTTCCTCATTAAGTATACTACCTTGTCATTGCCGTAGCTAAACCTACTCGAGATTTTCTCATGAACTGGAGCTTTGTAGACGATTGAATAAATGACTTCTTCAGTACAGTTGTAGATTGCTGACTCAATTGCTGTGCGATTGCTTCTACTCTTGGAGGGCCTCTGTCACAATGAATTATGATAATTCTTCCCGTGTGAAAGAATTTTACCTTTTGATGCAAGGTAGACGCAAATGCTTTTGATTGGTGAAGCCATGGTCTCCCAAGAAGTAGACTGAAGTTGGCTTCGATATCCATTATTATGAACTGTACTCCTGTGTGGACCCAACCTATGAGTATCATCGTGGTGAATTCGCCTGTGACATTCTTTCGGCCATTGTCGAATCCCTAGACTGAACTGACAGTATCTTCCCTGAATGTCATTTCTTCTTCTGTTAAGCCTATGATTTTAGTAGTTTTGAGTGTACAGAAGTTCACGCCTACACTGTTGTCAATTAGTACTCTTAGATTTAGCAAATGACCCCACTCGACTGTGATATACAGGGGAAGGTTATGTTGGCTTCCTTCATGAGGTATCAAATCTTCATCTGAGAAGAAGATAAAGTTTTCCTTGCTAGCACGAGCTATTGCACTGACAAGTTCTGCCGGAGTGATCCCCGTTGCCACGGCTATTGAGTTGAGAGCTTTCATGAGTGCTTCTTTGTAACTGGTTAATGCTTCTAGTAATCCCTATATGGATACGTTGGCTTTCATCTTCTGCAATTGATTCATGACGATTTGGTCTTCAACTTGCAGATCCTTTGTTGATTGGACAGGTATTTGAATTGGAGGAGCCTGTAATGCCGCAGCGGGATTCTCAGCTCTTAAGTAGGGATGTTTGAAGATTATGCCTGCACGGGTCTGATGTATTTCCTGACACCTTTCGTCTACTTTCTTGAAAGGTTCTACCTATGCAAGTGTTTGTGTCAGGGCTTTGTTGACATCCTTTTTTACTAAGTTTATCAGATTATGCTGCCTCCTTCCTGGCTGATTCATCACTGAAAATAAGTTAGGCTTAGAGTTCTTGATACAAATGTTACCTATACTAATTGTTGTTTGGTTTGTCATGGTTAGTTCTTTTCCATCTTCTGCAAGTGAGGATAGGGTCATTTCTTTAGTCGGAATGGGTCATAACCTTGCAAGTACTTCCTTCCGAGAGATGTTGGTTGGACCTTGAATGACAATTTCTGGCTGACTTGTTTGTCCTATCTCGTGTATACTGTTATGCTGGTTTTGGATGAACTTTGTCGGATTCGTAATTTCTTTGCATTCGATGTAATATACATCTTGATTGTCATCATATCAATGCAAAGGAAGAGGATTGTGTTCAACAATCGGCTTCTTATTGGGCACATGTACTCCCGGAATGTTGATTTTGTTGTTTTCCAACAAGTTCTAAACCAAGTTCTTTAGCAACCTGTAAGTATCTATAGCAAGTCCTGCAACTTGGTAAAAGTCATAGTGTTCTTTTGGATTGTACCATGGGGGAAATGGTTTCTCCGTAGGTCGAGACTCTCTAAGCTAGATCATCCATGTCTCAACCAGTTCTAAAAGTAATTCAGTCAGTGTGTGGGCTAACTTGGAGTACTCCCTTGGCTGATATTGCTTCTTTGCTTGATACTGATTTCGATTCGGCCCTTGCTGTCGATTCTGTACCTTGGTTTGGTTGTTGGTAGGACTAGGTCTTGATTGTGGAGCATTGATGAAGTTAACTTGCTATTTTCCCTATCTTTTATACCTACCATCTCCAACGGTATTAGACACGCCTTTTGCCCTGTTTTTCATGGCGTCCTCGATTTGCATACCTAATTGTACTAGCTCGAACAATTACTTGAGTGCTACAAGACTCAGCGGCCAGCTATACTCCTAATTGACATTCTTTAGTATGATGGCAATTTGCTCCTCTTCTGTAGGTCGATCGATCATCTGTTTGCATTTGGTTCTCCATCTTGCAATGAAATCGGTGAAGGATTCATTGTTTCCCTGTGTCAGAGCATCGAAATGTCTTTTAGTGACCATCAAGTATGAACCTTAAGTGAACTGTTACATGAAGACATCAGTTACTACTGTCCAATTTGGTATCATACTTCGGTTAATGCCTATTAGCCATTTTAGAATAAGACCGGTGAGGCTCCTCTAAAAGAGATGTGCTAGTAGTTCATCACCAATGCCCATTGGTTTGAGATATCCTATATAAAGTGTGAGGTGGGCTTTTAGGCAGCCCAAGCTGTCATAATTTTTTATTTTTGGAAATTTAAAGTTCAGAGGGAGCTTCTCAGTGGGTGTTTGATACCACCAGTTAGCGTCATAAGTGCCTCCTTTCATTTTGCAGAATTCCTCTTTCATTTCTTGGAACTCTTTGTACATAAGATTTTTTTTCATCTTCTCAGCTTCGAACTCTTCAGATTGCTGACCGTCAGATTCATCTTGGTCGTAGCTCTTGTTCTGGGCTATCTTTTTAATATGAAGAGGCTGAGTAAGGTCAATGGCATCTTCTTTAATTTGTCCCATCGCTGTTGAAGAATCTTTGCTTTTCTCTTGAAGGTCTAGGTCGATCTGTTTTTTCTTGAGAACCTTCTGAACATATTTAAGAATCATTTTCTTGAATGAAGCACTAGAGACTGGCGTATCAGCAATATCTTCTTGGTCAGACATTGTTTCATTTCAGATCAGTCGTCCTGTCGTAGGCTCCAACCTGGTTGTATATCTTTCTTTGACTTTCCCGTGGCTATGGTTTCTGATTGTTTCCTTTCTACCTGGAACCTGAACAGTCTGAGCGCAAAATATATTTTAACATAAAAAATCCTTACGGCGCTAGTGATGCAATATAACAACAACCCTTTCGCAGGTTCGAGTTTGCGAGTGTTTATGGGTGCAATGCATGAGTTCGACTAGACCATACTGGGTTTGGCTTAATTCACCGTGGCTATGGTTTCTGATTATTTCCTTTCTACCTGGAACCTGAACAGTCTAAGCGCAAAATATATTTTAACATGAAAAAGCCTTACGGCCCTAGTGATGCATATAACAACAACCCTTTCGCAGGTTCGAGTTTGCGAGTGTTTATGGGTGCAATGCATGAGTTCGACTAGACCATACTGGGTTTGGCTTAATTCACCTCAACAAGATATAGCTCGCAGCAAGAAGCTGGTCTTTAGTACAAGGCTGAAGTTGTGGTGTTTCAACTGCGATATCCCATATGACTATGAGCTGGGAATCTATCTACGCAAATCCACGAGTTTTCTAATAGGTGATCAGAGATCAAAAATGCACGTGAGAAATGAGATGAGTGAAACAAGTGTAATATATGTGCTATGTAAAGTATATCATGTAAATGATATCAAAAGTAAAACCCCTTTACTTTTCAAACTGGACTCTCTATCTCCCCAGCAGAGCCGCAAGCTGTGGCACCCCGCCCTTCGACCAGCCCCTCCTTCCGTCGAGGGAACTCACCGTGAACGTGGTTCTGCCCTTCCCGAAGAACGACGACCTTCTCTTTCGACCTCTCGCCACGCCTCTCTCTTACGAAAATAGAAGGCTCGAGGATGCCGAGGGAACCTGGGGCGTAGGAATCGTTCCTTGTTAGTTTTAAGGGCTCTACCTCCTGCTAGTGTGTCCTTGCCCATCCTCTGGGAATGGCCAAACCACTGCCACCACAATCGTCTCCTAGATCCTTCTGCTCGAGTGGAGAGTTTGTTCCCGCCCCTCCTCCTCTCCTTCCCTTTTCGTGGTAAAGAAGAGGGGGGCGCGCTAATTCTTTTTAAAGCCAGTATTTTGAAAAGATTTGGTCTTTTTGAGTGTGTGTCTATTCTGTAGATGTTTCTCTTTTTCCTTTTTTAGCACATTTTTCTAGTCACTTTAAAAGAGGAAGGAGAGTCCCATCCTTCGTTCAATGTTATAGAGTTGTCACCTGAATTTGAAGGGTGTCTGGTCCTTCTTGATTAAAAAAAAGCATTATCTAGTCTTTTTGGAGAGAGACTAAGTAATATCTTCTTCCATTTGACTCAGTCTGCGATGTATTGTGTAGAGATTCTAGGTACGAGGTCCTGGTTACGGGTCAGGAAGGTGTTACACACCTGACAATCGCTGACATTAGTCGGGTTCTACTTCGTAAATGAGACTTTATATCAACGTTGGTGTCTCATCTCGTGTGCATATAATGTATGAACTCTCCTGCATTAGAAAACAGTTAGTTCTATTTTTATAAAAAAACAAAGTAGGAAAGATAAGTACATTAGCGTAAATGATATGACCTCTACTTCTGTTATCTCAACGAACGGAGATAACATGGTGGTTTTACCTATTCTTGCTTGCGTGCCTCAGCGCTTGAGAGGGCTTAGGTGAATTGTTCATGCTCTGGGAGATCTCTGTATCTCTCGCTTTGAGAACTTTTCCATACTAGTGGTTGGGCTATAACTATTCCTCATTTGAATAGGACTTACCATTCTCATAGGGAATGGTCGTAACTCAGATGATGCATCTTTTTTTTGAAGGAGCTTGTGAGTATTGTGATTGAAGAGTCGTGCCGATGATGCATCCTTATTTGAAGGAGCGTGAGAGGATGATGGTTAACGAGTTGTGCTAGTTTTGTAGGTGGAACCTCCTCGTGGGCAAAGTTCCTTCATTTTTCTCCTTACTTGGAAGGAGTTTTGAAAAGAGATTGATTAACGAGTCGTGCCGATTTTGTAAAAGAAACCTCCCCATGAGCGGAGTTTTGATGTTTCTATCCTTATTGGAAGGACTTTTGAAAATATTGACGAGTCGTGCTGGTTATGCTTGAATTCTCCACGAATTAATCATGCTGTCAATCATCGAGTTTTTTCTCGTTTTGAATTGGGAATATTTGCCATCCCGAACACTATCTAATATTATGTAGCGTACTATGGAGTCATACTAGAGATCATGCTTCTTTAGAGATACGCTACATTGATACTACTTTGACGATAAGAACGAGTTTTTGTTTTGAAGGTTTACTATTTATTGCTTTTCAAAAAGAATTACAATGCTTGAATGTACTATCTTTGAACAATGAATCGTAAAGAGTTTAAGAGTATTGAGTATATACCTGAGCACTTCCTAAATTTGACTGGAGATTTAGGCAGAGGTTCGTTACTATTTCTCTTATTTTTCTAGTTTCGATAGGTTTCTAACGGATTCCTAATCGATTTCTCGTTTTCATCTCGAAGGCAGCATGTAGCCTTCAAAGAGATTATCGAGCTTTAGAACTAGAACGTGTACGTGACCTGGAGACAATCCTATGCGAAATTCAAAAATTCGAAAGTGGATCTCTGAACGAAAACATTCTCAAGATTCAGAAAACGACATTGGAAAATGGATCTAAGACCAAAGTGAACTCCAAACTATTTCTGAGATGCTAAAGAAAATGGAAAACCTTTTTGAGATTCAGAAGTTGCAAATGCATATGAACTCTGAATAAAAATAAAGAAGGGATGGGGTCCTACTTATAGGACCTAGGGTCTGTTCTGAGCGCATCTTGAAGATGCTCACAGATCCTTGGGATATGTTCCTAAGTCGGCTACCACATGGCAGCCCCCTGATTAGGCGGTTTAGCCTCTTGTGGGGCCCTTTTCGTGTCTTTTGGGTGTTCCGAGTTCATTTTTGGAGTTTTTCAGAGTTGATTCAGTGTTTTTCGGACCTTCCGAGTGCGTTTTCGGGGGTTTTTCAGAGCTTTGTTAAAACATTTCGGAGGTTTGTGGGGAATTCTTGAGGCTCTGGCTCAGGTCTTAACTCTTTCGCCTCGTTTTGGCCTTTTCGGGTTCCGTTTTCAGACTCTGTTCGACTGGTTTTGACTGAATCACTGAGGTGCTCTAAGTGAACCAAATTTAGGTGTCTATACTTTTCTGCTGCCACCCAACTTTCACTAGAAAAAGCTCTAGCTTTATCTTGCAATACCTTGATCTTCTTGCGAAGCTTTATATCGGCTTGATGAGCACGACGGCTATCCTCTATAAAGTATCTGCAAGAATTCTGCATGTGACCTTTAGTTCCACAATAAGTACAAATAGGAATAATGCTTAAAGCTCTAGGCTTTGATTGTGTAGCATGATTAGGAATCATTTTTTGAGCTGGTGGGTTCTTAGCCTTCACAAAGTTTGCTCCTTGACCTAACTTGGAACAAGTCGAAGCATCATAACCCAAGTCGTGCTTATCTTCGGTACTTTTACCAGCATTCAAGATACAAGAAAGCTTGTTAGAACCATCATTAAACTTTTTCAGCTTTTCGTTAGATGCAAGCAAGTCTCTCTTTGATGTCTCAAGTTAAGTTTCTAGAGACTTGATCTTGTCCAAGAACTTTTCATGTTCCAATTCAAGCAAATTGTTCTTGCTTTTATGCCCAACAACTTCTTCAGTAAGCTGTTTTTCTTTCAGAGTTGCTTTCTCTAACTTTTATACTAAATCCTCCTTTTCAGGTTTAACACAGATGTTTTCTTGTTGAGTTCTTCATTAGCCTTGGATAACTCGGTACTTTTCTTCAAGATATTCTTATAACTTTACAGTGTCTACATCGAATCTGACTCATTCCCATCTGACTTACTCTCATCCTGTGAATCATCAAAATTATCTTGTGTCACCTTACAAAGACCTTTGGTGTAACCAACGGATGTAGACATAGCCTTCAAGTCTTTGCTGCTCTCATCATCACTAGAACTTCCAGAATCAGTTAATTGAGAGTCTGAATCATCCCAAGTGACATTCATTACCTTCTTTCCTTTGGCTTGCTTCTTATTAGGACATTCGTTCTCCATGTATCCAAAGTCGTGGCACTTGAAACACTGAATCTCATCAGACTTATTCTTTTTCTCAAACTTATTGTTGCAGATGGGTTTTATAACCCTAATTGTTGAATCTCGCGTCATAAATTTGTTTTGGTCACCATCTCCATCTCCATCTTCTTCGTGACCATCTTTATCTTCACCTGCATCTCTATCAATATTTTCATCTTCATCATTCATCTCCAACTCTCTATATCCATTTTCAACTTAATCTTCATCTTATTTCTTTATCTCTCTAAGCAAAGTTTGACTATTTTGGGGCCTACCAACAACATTTAGAATCAACCACAATTAACCCAAGTCCAACCTAACGGGGCCTGCCAATAAGATTATAGAGGGTGCTTTTAAAATTTCCCTTTCTAAATACCCACTGCCTAGTGTCAAAGGGACCTCACCTTTAAAAAGGTTGATGTTATTGAGGCTCCTAGTTTGGATGGGGTCTTGTCCAGTTAAGTGGCACCCCCAAAATTTACAAATTGGTTAGGGGGAAGATCTATTTTACTAAGGAGGGGGGGTTCTCATTTTTTCTTTTACACCCTACCACCCCTAACTAAATACACCCCACCATCACTACAACCAACTCCACCACCATTGCCACAACCATGCCAACACCACCATGCCAACTCCACCACCTTACTCGCCCCACCACTATTGCCAAAGTTTTAAAGTGAGAAAGAAGAGAGAGAAAGGGCCGGGATGGCAGATCTGGAGATAAAAAGTCGAATTTTCAAAAATAACAAACATCACCGTCCTTCTGAAATTTGACAATACAGAATCAAATTTTCGAGAAAACTTCAATAGTTTCTTGTCAAAAAAGAAAATATATTTCGACAGATTCTTGTTGATTTTATTTTTAACAAAAATCTGTTGAAAATATTTTAATTTTTCAACAGGAATCTGTCAAAATTTGTTTGATTTTTCAACAGAAACCTGTCCAATTTTTTACCGTCATCCTGGAGACAGAAAAAAGAGAGGGAGAGGGAGATATGGAGAAAGATAAAGAAAGAGAGAGTACTAAGAATAAGAGAGGAAAGATGATGGCAATGAAGGTGGAGGTGGTGGTGCCGACGTGGTTCTAGAGGTGGTGGTTCTGCCGGTGGTGGGAGTGAAGGTAGTGGGGTGTAATTATTTTTGCTAGTGTGGTGTGTTTAATTGTATTTATTGAGGGGAGTCCCCCTAGGCAAAACATAAGGTTGAGGGGCTCGCTCAGTTAGGAGGCACCCCAAATTTTGCAAATTGGTTTGGGGGCAAGGTCTGTTTTATTTGGGGGGAGGCTTTCTCATTTTAGCTAAAACTTAAATTTGAGAGCAACCTATCGAATTTGTTACATAGTTTTGCCAACAATTTGTCGATTTTGGTTATTATTTTCGACAAGTTTGTATCGTTTTTCAATTGATTGGTGTGATATGTGAGATCAGTTGGCAATTTTCAAATTTGACATCAACCTATCGAATTTGTTACATATTTTTGCCAACAATCTGTCGATTTTGATTATGATTTTTGACAGCTTCATATTGTTTTTCAACTAATTGGTGGATCAGTTGCAATTTCTAAATTTGATAGAAACCTGTCGAAAATATTAATTAAATTCGAGAGGCTTATGTCAAAAAAAAATTTCATCTTCAACATGATTTGATCGAATTTCAGTGTTTTGGGTTTTTCGGATTTCATTTTATAGAGAAAAAAAAAAGGTTGTTAGAAAGTTGTAATACTTTGAATGTTGTTGATTTTGAGTCTTGAATGGGATTTGAAAACCCAATACCCTTATCGAAGTTATTTTTTATGGTTGTTCCTTTATTAATGGAGTTTCTTTGACAACTTCCTCCTCCATATTTTTGACGTATTTTTGTGTTTAAATAATGAGTTGACACTCAGCAAAAACTTTTTTCGAACACTAGTTGTCGAGTACTTGAGTTATTATTAGCGTTAGATGGAGTACTTCATCAACGTTAGAATCTTGAAGGTGGTAACCGTGAAGTTGGAGACTCAATATGAAAACCTAGGTTTTTTTTTATATTAGGGTTTAGTTTTCTTTAGTGAGGGGAGTCCCCTAGGAAAAAAATCAAATGAGGGGAATCTTTAAACTTGGGCTTTAAGGCCCAACTTTTGAGCATCCCCCAACCAAAACGGGAGCTTCAATAACAACACTCCTTAAAAATGGGTAATTTTAAAAGCACCCCCCATAATCTTATTGACAGGCCCCATAAGGTTGACATTGGTCAAACATATTTGACCATGAAATCTTAAAGGCAACCCCTACATTGGTCAAACTCCTCTTGTCTTCTGCCGCCACCACCAATCTGTCGTTGCCGCCACCACCACCTTCACAACCATCACCACCACAACTCAGGCACCATCACCACCACCGCACATCCACCACCTCCACAACCGTCACCAACACCTGTTAGATCTGTAGTTTCTGGCTTCCACCATTGTTTTCCTTAAAAAAAAAATGACATCATAATGTTGAAAGGAGACCTATTTTGTTGATTTGAAAGGAAAAAATTAAATTTCGAAATTGATTTTTTTTTTCATTCACGAATTAATAATCGACACTACAAGTTCATTTTTCCTAGCAAACAACGGCATCACGACGCTGAAATATTAAACCTAAATTGGCAAGGTACCACCAAATCAAATTTTTCGTTAAAATATGTTAGAAATTAAAATTGGCAGTTGGGTGCCGATTTTAGTCTCCTAAATTGGTAGTTGGGTGCCCATCCTAAATCGGCAGTTTGAATTTCTGGTAATGTATCTGCCTATGGTTTACTCTGTAGTCAACGTAACTGCGGAAATACTTTAAGTACTACATGTTAGATTTCATATGACTTGGACTACAAATGAGACCTCCCCCAGACAAGTAACATTCGTAGTGCAATTGTTTATATCCACCACAAATTCAAGGAAAAAGAAAAGCGATAATACATAAAAAGAAAATACTGATGTACAGGAAGGAATAAGTACATTTCTGCATTTCTATGTTGTTCGGCTAGGCTTTGGGTGTATATTTATAAGCATATGTGGGTGTTGATTCTTGTGTATATTCATATCCATGAGTTCAGGACAATAGGACGACGACAATGGAGAGCAGGTGACAACGACAATGATGCCTGGACTGTTCACTGTTCGCCTAACTCCTTCTCCTCTAGCTGTACTTCCTCTTCTCCAATAACACTTTGGTCTTGTTTTAACGTTTATGTTTTAAAAACTTTAGTTAAAACTTATGTTCACACAATGATCTTTTGGGAGGTGAAAGAAGTTCTTGGGCAAAGGTTTTGGACCTTGCCCAACTGACATGCTTAAGCTTCTCTCGACTTTGTAAATGGGATGTTATGATTTAGTGTGAACTTTTAGGAGGTGTCAACTCCATGGTAACTGATGTCAACCCATGAATATCAGAAAATGTATTAACAAATATATAAGTTCCAAAACTATGAAGATACTTCATGAATCAATAAAATTGCATTATTCTTCACACTTTTAGGTGTGAAACCAAATTGCCGATTTTGGTCCCCTAAATCGGCAACCAACTACCGTTTGAAAACCAAAATGGGCACCTAACTACTGATTTAGGGGACCAAAATCGGCACCAAACTGCCAATTTAGATTTCTAACATATTTTCATGAAAAAATCGTTTCGGTGGTACCTTGCCGATTTAGGTTTAATATTTCGGCGTCGTGATGCTGTTTTTGGCTAAACAAATCGGACTTACAGTGCTGATTATTAGTTCGTGAACGAAAAAAAAAAGTTTCAAAATCCAATTTTTTCGTTTCAAATAAGCACAATAGGTTTCCTTTCGGCATTGTGATGCAGTTCCTTTATTTTTTTTGAAGGAAACGGCAGTAGAGGACGGAAAATTTAGATTTAACAAGCTTTCTTCCATCTCTTTCTCTTTCAAATTTTCGACGTGGTGATGAAGATGGTGGCCGTAGTGAAGTGGTAGTTGTGGAGGTGGTGGTTGTGCGGTGGTGGTGATGGTGGCGGCGATGAGATGGTGGTTGGTGGTGAGATTGTGGTGGTAGGGGTGGTTTGTGATGTCCAACCTATTTTGACCAAGAGGGGATGCCAATAAAATTATGGACATTTTGGAGGTGCCTATAGAGAGAGGGCCTGCCAATAAGTTTATGGCCCTGCCTATAAAACCGCCCCTTAAAAATTGCCCTAGTGGATTGTATTCTAGTGGGCTACTTCTTTGATAGCCCATTGAAATAAGCTCTTTTCAGATACCAAACCAAGATATAAACCCCCCTTTGATCACTCAAAACCCTTAAAATCGTCACACTCGAGTCTCTACGATTTTAGTAGCAGAAGTGTGAACAATGGCGGCAGCCATATCTCAAGGTCAAGCTATAATCTCTTCTCGCTTCTTACCCCCACTATCAACTACTCTCTTCCTCCCCATACGCTTCCTCTCTTCTTCTTACTCTCTCTCTCTCTCTCTCTCTCTCTCTCTCTCTCTCTCTCTCCCCTCCTCCCCCTGGTTTCATCTAACCCAGGAGACCTTCTATTCTTTTCTTTCATGCCATCCGAGTCGTGGCGCTTTATTACAGTACCCATTTCTTGTGAGAGGTATTTCGGTTTTGGATGTGAGATCGATGAAAAGACCTCGAATTAGCTTGATGGTCATTCTTTGTTTCAAGTATCGAAATGAGACTGCACCGTTGCTCAGTTTCCTTTTTGTTTCTATGCAGGTCATCCCGGTGTTCTTTTCATTCTTCCAGATTCTTATGTTCAGATTCTGATAACAGGGACTATGGAGGTGGTTATACTACGGTATGGGTACGCACTCTTATAAGGAGCCCTAGATGGGCAATTATCTAGCTTTCATTCTGAATAGACTCAGTAAAAATTCCATTCTTAAGTTATATTTCCTTCGCATGTCTTCTGCATTGAATATCAGGGTAGAATAGCTGATGGGAGTTGTTTAATCTGAATCTGACTTTATGTGTGAATTTTACTTGTTTGAATGGATTGCATCTGACTTGTTTGGATAGACTGTGAGAGACAAAGCTCCTGTCTGACTTTTTTTGGACTTTGGTGATGAAACAAGCAACAGCTTCCGGTTGTTAGTATTTATCTGTTAGTCTCAGAGTGCCTATTTATCATAAGTACTAAGAAGTAAGTTGCAAATGTGTAGTGGCGATGCAATTCGGTGGTAAGTACAGTCCATCTTGGCAAAGCTAAAGAGCCTTAACAAGGCAATGCTTAGTTTTGAATGCTAATGGACTCAGATTGAAGTCTTCTCTTAAGGGCATTTCTAGTGGGAAATCTAAAAATGGATCCCTAAAAATGGAAAATCCATGATGAAAAGGTGTTTTGATCTATTAGGGAATCCCTAAAAATGGGTGAAGAAACAAAAAAAAATTAAAGAAAAAAAAAAGAGAGAAAAAAAAAATCAATGTTCCTTTATTTAAGGAGAAAAAATAGAAAAAGTGGGAGAGAGAAATAGCTTTCCTAATATTTAAGATTTAAATATTGAGTGTGGAGTTAATGGGATGAGCTTGCCGTTAATGGGATGAGCGGCATGCTCTGGATCCCTAAAAATTGTGGAGCATCTGTTTGTTTATGATGGAAGTTAAAGATGTCTATCCCGCATGCAACAATAGTGTAAGCTCAGTCATCTTGGCAAAGTTCGAAAGCCTTTAAGAAGGCAATGTCTAGTTTTTAATGCTAAAGGAGTTGCAGATCAGTGGAGTTGAAACAAAACAAATTTTCTGGCTTTTAGTATTTTTTTTTCTTTCTCTGAGTTCCTCTTTTTTGCAGATTATCTAGAGGTTTTGCTGTGCTATTTTTAGTCCATCTTGGCAAAGCCAAAGGGCCTTAATAAGGTGATGCTTGGTTTTGAATGCTAATGGACTCAGATTGAAGTCTTCTCTTAACTGTTCTGGCCTTCAATTGTTGATGGAGTTTCAGATCAGTGGAGATGAGACATACAACAGCTTTGAGATGTTTGTATTTTTTTTTTCTATTGCAGAGGTGTCTGTTTATTTATGATGTAGGTTATACATGTACTACCGACGTCTAAAGATAGAATGCCGTTAGTCCATCTTTGCAAAGCTAAAAAGCCTTTAAAAGACAATGTGTAGTTTTCAATGCTAATGGACTCAGATTGAAAATCTTCTCTTTGACTGTTCTGGGCTTCACATAATTTATGGAGTTGCTGATCAGTAGAGTTGAAACAAGCATCATCTTCTGGCTTTTAACATTTTTTTTTTCCTCAGATGCAGAATTTCTGTTAGTTAAGAATTTAGATTCTCTAGAGACCTTGTTATAGTCTATGGTGTTTTCAGTGACTCAGTCCATCTTGGTAAAGCTGAAGAACCCTAACAAGGTAGTTTTTAGTTTTGAATGCTAATGGACTCGGATCAAATTCCTCTCTTAACTGTTCTGGGCTTCAATAGTTGATGGAGTTTCAGATCAGTGGAGACAAACAACAGCTTTATAGGTTGTACTATTACATATAGCTGTAGTTTGTCAGTTTATTTATTGTTTGAAGTACTGAGCACTAGAGGAGTATGTTATAGATGTCTATCCAGCATGCAACAATGGAGTATGCTCAGTCCATCTTGGCAAAGTTAGAAAGCCTTTAAAAGGCAATGTCTAGTTTTGAATGCTAATAGACTCAGATTGAAACTCTTCTCTTTTAATTATTCTGCGCTTCTCATATATTCATGGAGTTGCAGATCAGTGGAGAGGAAACATGCCATAGCTTTTTGGTGTTAGTACTTGTGTTTGGTTTCTTGTCCTTTTATTCGTGTTGAAGTTTCTATATAGTAAATGAATGTTGTCTGATATGCTGCATGCATTGTTGTGTATCTTGAGTCTATCTTGCAACTCTTCATATGCATTTTTGAGCTTTGAATGCTAATGGGTGCATCACGAGTATTGAGTAACGTGTTAGGGATTGTGTTATTTTTCGCGTTTATATGCTTTTTTTTTTCTTTATAATTTTTGGTACATAGAGTTATATTCTTTGATTGATGCAATCTAAGATTAAGAACCGTACTTATAAAAAATAAAAATAAAAATAAAAATAAAAAATACTAAGAGCCTTAGTTGGCAAATACATGAGAGTAATAAAAGAAGGATTTTGGTATCATGAGGGCACATGATAAGCTTTTTGGTTTTGTGTTTTGTTTAGTTTCTTAAGGTTGTCCAAATGGGCTATTTTTTTTTATATGTATGTTATTTAGGGCAAGGCCTATGGCATACCTCAAACCAACCAAGTTGATCGGTGGTTTTGAGGTATAAGCGAGCGGCAAGGCTAGTGATGAAGAAATTAGTGTCGCAGAAGTTATCTGCGACACTAATTTTTTTTTTACTAAAAAGTAATTTTTTATTATTTTATTATTTAAAAAAAAAAATGTGTCGCACATAACTTGTGCGACACAATAAATTTTGTTTTTTTATTCATTTAAAAAACTTTTTTTAATTATTTTAATAATAAAAAAAAAGGTGTCGCAGAAAACTTCTGCGACACACATTTCTTTATTAATAAAATTGGGTTTTTTAAAATTATTTTATTAATAAAAAAATGTGTGTCGCATAAAACTTCTGCGACACACATTTATTTATTAATAAATTTGGGCGATCGCAGATAAGTTCTGCGATGGCCCGTCGCAGCTATCTTCTGCGGGTACCCTTATACCCGCACGCATACCTCAAACTACCGGACCAAGTGCGGGTACTGAGGTACAAGGGTACCCAGTAGCCTTACAAAGTTGCTGGATTTGATGTTTAAGAGCATGCATTGGCCTTGCCCTTATACTATTTGGATCATATCCAAAAAGAATCAGCTCAATCGGAGACCTCTAGCACCCTCGAGCACCACGAACACTTAATTTGGACTTTAATAGTATGAATGAACGGTTGACATTTAAAGCGATTTGTTTGGAGGGTTAGATATTTTTGATTGAGCTGATTTTTTGTGGACATCTTATAAATAATGATAATATTCTGTTTACAAAAATTCAGCTGATTTGAAGACCTGTAACTTGCAAAAAAGCCCCTTAAAAAACAACCTTATCGTGTCACGTTAACAAGACCCATAAAAGAATTGGTTAGGGTATGCTATATCGTAAGAGTCAAGTACAACAGTCCATCTCAGCAAAGCAGAGAGCCTCAAAAGGCAATGTCTAGCTTTGGATTATAGTGGACTGATATCAATTTATTTCTCTTTTAACTGTTCTATGCTTCTCTTACTCCATGGAGTTGCATACAGGTAGAGATGAATACATAAGCTACACAGCCTCTTGGTTTTAGATTTATGTTTATCAAAGGTAATATGTATGTTGATGAACCAGATGGTTGGCTGGCACATAACTGTTTTTAGGAACACTTATAGCCTTTTTGTTTTTTTGCCACTAATTAGTGGCAGGCCCACACAAAATAGCTTTTGTTTTTAACCACTAACTAGTGGTAGTTAGAAACAAACCTTTAATTTTGGGCTTCAAACCCATTAAGTGGTAATAAGCTGTTTTCAATTACTTACTACCACTTAATGGGTTTTAAGACCCAAAATTAAAGGTTTGTCTCTTACTACCACTAGATATAAAATGGATGAAAAATATTTATTAAAGATTCAAGGGGTGGAACAACAATGGGATCCGCGTCCTTAGGGTAAACTGATGCTGGGTTTCGAACGGGCAAGGCTCTAGCCCCCGTCTTGGAACCAGAACCGGTTGCCTCTTTGGCCTACTAGCTCGATCAATTAGTGGTAGTAAGAAGTAAACCTTAAGTGGTAGTAAATGATTGGAAACAGTTTATTACCACTTAATGGGTTTAAAGTTCAAAATTAAAGGTTTGCATCTAACTACCATTAGTTTGTGGTGAAAAACAAAAGCTATTTTGTGTGGGCCTGCCACTAATTAGTGGCAAAAGACAAACAGGCTATTAGTATTATGCATGCTACATTATCGTTAAGAAAAACAAGTTCTTGGTGAAGCATACGGTCAAGGGTAATCCCTTGTTTTCAGTGTTATTGCCCAGGACCAAGCTTAACATAATTGCTCTAGGAAAGGAAGGCATCTCTAAGCAGACCTATATTGTGTAGTTGTTTATTGTACGAATTTTAGTTTTATATTTCACATGTGGGAGGCTTAGTACATGTCTTTGGAAGGAATCCTTGGTTTATGGAAATTCGTAGAAGTGGGATTTTGTCATCTTCATGCATGCATCTTGATTCAGGATTCAAACTCACAATTTGCTGTACCACCTATATAACCCAGAGCTCAAAAATTTATTCCTATTCTGATTCTTTCCTGTTCTTTGGTCCGTCCATCCTCAACTTCACCCATTGACAACTCGTCTTAGTAGAATGGCAAACTGATTTTTTACTTTTCCGCTTAAATGGTCTAGGCACCTACTTATTACTTCTGTACCGTTTCTTATCGCTCTTAATTGTTTTCACAATTCTGGGTTCACGTACGTTTTTTCTTTTTCTGCAGGTCAACTGTTTGTTAATGGAGAGAGATAGTTCAAAGATCACCCACGAGACAGATGTCGGCAGAGCCCAAGACAGACAGACACATAGTTCAAACCTGTGGTCCTTGCACTAGTTTTTGTTCAATTAGCTTAAGCATTAAATGAGCACCTTTATAAATTTTTGAAGGATTTTGTTAACATGTGCCCTAAGGGCACATGATAAGCTTTTCGGTTTTGTGTTTTGTTTAGTTTCTTAAAGTTGTCCAAATGAGCTGATTTTTTTATATATATGTTATTTATACTATTTGGATCATATTTAAAAAAATCAGCTCAATCGGAGTCCTCTAGCACCCTCTAGCATCACAAATACTTAATTTAGACTTTAATAGTATGAATGAACGGCTGACATTTAAAGTGATTTGATTAGAGGGTTAGATATCTCCGATTGAACTGATTTTTTGTTGACATTTTATAAATAATGATAATATTATGTTTACAAAAATTCAGCTGATTTGAAGACCCCTACCTTGCAAAAAAATCCCTTCAAAAATATCCTTGCACACGTTAACAAGGCCCATTTTTGAAAGGAAGTTTTGCATGGAAAGAGCGAGCGAGGGTGTCAGTGCTTGTGTCGCAGCTTTTGGCAATTTTGCTATTCGGTGGAGCCCGGTAAAATAAAGCGCATGGGGTTTGATATTTGCACCTAACTTTTTAATTATTACACCTACTTATTCTTACACTCTTGTGAGACCCAATTGCGGAACCCCTGCAAGGATGGATGGTTTTATTTTTCTTTGGTGAGGATCATGTATATTATCTTTACAAATAAAAACTAACAATTAAATGGATGGTTCAAAAATGTTAGGGAGATTAAAAGTTTTAGAATGACGAGATTATGTGTTAAAGGGGTTAAAAGTTTTAGAATGATGTGATTATTTTTGTGAGAATGATCTACATGATAAAAAGATTTTCGTCACAAAAATAAGCCCTTAATGTTCTCCATGTGGGCTCTATATGCTAAATGTGGGTACAAACAAAGTGTAAAAATAAATTGGGTGTAACAAGACAGTTGGCGTAAATATTTGGTCTTTAATGAAAAATGATGAAGCATATTCATAAGTTTTATTCATAAGTTTTTTTGGCAAGGCCTGATCTAAGTAACCAGAGCGTGGGTTGGAGCGGGAATGAAAGTGGGAGCGGGAGCGTCGGAGCGGCCGATTAAAAAATGTTCTTAGTTTTAAAATACCTTAGAGCGTCGGAGCGTAGTTCGGAGTAGGAGTGCGAGGTTCTTGAGCGGGAGCGTCATCCCTATACCAAGGTTTTGGTTACTAACGGCCTGATTAATACTGACCTGAGCATCCATGTCAATATCCACTTCTTCGGCTGTAGCTTGGAAGTTCTGATTCTTTTGAGCAATCATCTCCAAGGCCTTGTTCAGATCTTCAGGAGACAAACGGCTAAGATCAAACCCTAGCTTTCTTTTCTCTTCCGCAGACATTTTGCTGCACAAAATGTTCCCAGACTTGGCCTTAATTCGAAGAAGCAAGCAACAGGTAACACACACTAACAGAAATATCTAGTATCCAAAACCCACCATCTAGGTCAAGTGAATCGTACGTGATTATATATTCATTCACCAAGAAAAAACTACGACGATAAAACATTCTATCAACCAAAAAAGTGTTTAGCATGAGTTTTGCATGGGTTTAGCAGATCAACTCATTGAAAACCTAATTGATCATCTATAAAAATCTGATTTCAGTCCAGTTAAGAGTCCGCCAAGAAAGTGTTTAACATGGGTTTTGCATGGTGACTATATTCTTAAATAAGATACACTTGATCTAGGTGGTGCTACTCCCGTTAAGAGTCAAGAACCAAGCCCATCAATTTTGGGCAATTTCATCCATCCATAAAAAAGAATAGGTTCTAAATTGACTGCTAACAATAACCCTAGTCAATTAAAGGAAATATTGGACATTTTGCAATTTAAACCAAGATAGTAATGAGTTGAAGAAGAAGGAATATAATTTTTAAGTTTTGTGCGTCATATTATAATTTTGTTAAAGTTAGAAAACAGTTGCAAATGTATACTCATAATAACATCATTAGTAAATGTTGTTGACAACGGTCAAAAGGGGGATTGCAAATATAAGTATTTGGGTGATTTAGAAATAACCCAATAGGTGAGAAGCAAAAAAAAAAAAAAAACCCCTAAAATTTGAACGAGCAAAGTAACTTGCAATGCAATTGGAAGGAATCGTAAGCAACGTAAATGAAGTTTCAAATTTACAACACCAGAATCAGTTCGATAGAACAAACCTGCATTTCTGAACCACCATTTCCCTGAGTTCCTCCAAATGCAAATCAACCTCAGAAAGCTGAGAAGAGTCCACAATAATATTGTCAAGGTATACCCCTAATCATAATGGTAATATAAGCTCACAGCCTCTCTCTCTTTGAGCGAGGAAGATACACGACCTTGTATTGGTAAGCATACTTGTCCAAGACAATGCGCAATACAACGTCAAGTATGGTAATCACTCGAAGTAAAGGGATTAAATTTACTGCTAAGAAGCTAATTTTCCTTTCAGGCTATTGCTTTATGAAAAGATATGGAACTAAAATACCTTGTGACTTATATCTCTAGCCATTTTTACATTAGCAGCCTCCTGAGCGAGTTGCATATCCAAGCGTGCCTGTGCTTCCTCCTCTTCCCGTTTCTTTTCCTGCAAGTAATGATGCTTAGTACATCTCAACATAATAAGGACCATATAGGACATCCCGAGTAAGTTGTACAAAGCCTTGTTTATATTGCGACAACAAATTTTACCTCTTCAACAACTTTAGGCAAAAGTAGCAGCCACTTTTCTTCAAATTTCGCCAACAAGGTTTTAGCCATAACATGAACATCACTTCTCTCCTCATTATACGTCATTGCATTTTTGAAAATCAACCTCACATCAGCACTTATTTCTCGAACTATCTTATATCCAGTACCATCCTTTGCTTCCATCTGATTCTTGATTGTACTAAAATCCATGGGCTTGTCAATAACCTAATAGATATTAACGAATGACCTAAATTGGTAATAACTGGGAAAAAAGAAGAATAAGAATATAAAGTCATCAAGAAAAATATTTCGACAACAGAACCCACTAACCTAGCCGTTAAGCACTGTGATGATTAGTATTTCTTTATGAATTGTTCTGCACACAAACCGTGTAGATGATTGGTATATATAATGAGTACAAGACTTGATGAGTAAATATCTCAACTTGATAAACATTAGCTAAAAGTATCTAAACCTGATAAACACTAGTTAATTCTTAAACGTGTCAAGACTCCTTCTCCTAAAGAATTGCTACATATAATTTCTATATCATGAAACTGTTAGTTGACGTGAATAGGAGGATTCACATAATATGCCCCCGCAAGTGAAGCGTCCATGAGTGGACGTTTAACTTGTCTCGCAAATCACCATGACGAGCTGAATCCAGGCTTTTGGTAAAGATATCAGCGAATTTATCCTTCGTGTTAATGAACTTGACATTGAGCTGACGACGAGTGACCCGTTCTCACACAAAATGATAGTCAATTTCGATGTGTTTAGTCCGAGCATGGAAGACTGGATTAACTGTGAGATAGGTCGCACTGAGATTATCACACCACAGAGTAGGAACCGAAGTGAGAACCCCAAGCCACTACAAAAATGATAGGCTTTTGCTACGAGCCTTTTGTGACGGTCAAAAAAAACCGTAGCAAATAGAGGGTCAGTTGCTACGGTATTCTGTTACCATAGCAAATAGAGGGTATTTACTACGGCTTGGTCACACTTTTGCTACGAGTTTCAGCGTCACAAATAAGACTTCATGCCTTACATTTTCTTGAAGGATGGAGAGGCCTTTTGTGACGACTTTTTTCCGTTACAAGTGGTGCTCAAATGCTACGGTTTTACAATAATTTGTCCGTAGCAATTGAGAAAAATATTTTACCGGACCGCAGTCAACTAAATTTTGAGCGCGCGAAAAATTTGCCGCAAATATTTTCAGTAATTACTACGGCCTTCTATTCCGTCTCAAAAAGCCCAAATAGTCTGATCCAACCCTTAACAACAAAAGTCCAAAATATGAACTCTTTCTCTCTCTATTTTGTTGAACCAGACGAAGAAACCAAAGCTCGACACCTTCTTCCCTCTTCTTCGCGCGCAGGACACAGGTCAGCCCTCTCTTTCTCTCTCTCTCTCTATTTCTCTCTCATTCTCTAAATCTTTCATAAACATTGGTTTGATTTTATGTTTTTAGGGCTTGATTTCAATCTCTCCATCTCTAATCGATTGTAGGGTTAATTTTAAGGTTTTCTTTAAGAAAATGGGAAGTGATTTAGGGTTTTGCTGTAATCTGCACCACCACCACCAATACAGGCGCGGCACCACCATTCTCCCCTCCATGCGTTTGTGAGTCATCTGCCTCTCTCGATCTCTAAATCTCTCAAAACTCTGTATCGATCTCTAAATCTCTCAAATTAAGCTCTCTCTCTCTCTCTCTCTCTCTCTCTCTCTCTATTTCTCTCTGGTTCTCTAAATCTTTTATAAACATTGGTTTGATTTTATAGTTTTAGGGCTTGACTTCAATCTCTCCATCTCTAATCGATTGTAGGGTTAATTTTAAGGTTTTCTTTAAGAAAATGGGAAGTGGTTTAGGGTTTTGCTGAAATCGGCACCACCACCACCAATACAGGCGCGGCACCACCATTCACCCTCCATGCGTTTCAGGTACAGATTTTCTCAGGCCTTTTGTTTTTTTTCGATCTTCATATTTTGTGTATTTGATCAGATCTGTAGCTAGGGTTTTAATGGATGAGAGGCTTTTACATATGAAAGTGTTTTTAAAAGATCTTTTAGGGGGGTTAAAAAAAATTTGTTGGGATTTTTTGTTTTTGTTTACTAAATAAAAAAATCATATTGTTATATTTACCAAAAAAATTGTTTACATCTCTCTGTTTCATCTACTCATTTCTCTCTTTTTTATGTCCCTCTTATCTCTATCTTTAGCTAGGGTTTTTTTGTATCATGTCTTTATCTAGGTTTCTTTTTTCTTTTTTGGTCAGATCTTTAGCTCGAGTTTAAACAGATTACTGGATTTTACAGTTGAGAGGGCTTTAACAGTAGGGTCAAAGAGGGCTTTAACAGATTTTTATTTATGTGGCTTTAACAGATGATAAAGGTTTAAAAAAAAATTGTTTAGGTAGTTATTGATTTTGATTTTAATTGTTTACAAGTATATCAGATCTTTAGCTAGAGTTCAAACAAATTAGTTTTTTTGTTTGTTTTTTTTTTTTACAGGAAAAGAAGAGAAAGAAGGAGGTGATTTCGGGTGAAATTTGGGAAAATCTAAGACCACCTAAGGTAAGTTCTAACCTACAAAGCCTTATTGTAGTTTAATTTTATGAATTTCTTTTAGGGTTTTTACCAAAATCAGGATTTGGTGTAAGATGATGGTGAAGAGACTATGAGAGCTTAAAATCAAGTTATAAGGGAGCCTCTAAGCATATCTAACTACCTAATGTAATATTTTATCAACCCGTCTCTTAGTTTAGTCGTTTTGAGGGATTCAAATTGGGGGTTATGATGGAAAACGAAATCTGGCGTAGGGAAGTTGTTTCAAGGTTGTAGTTCAAGTTTTTCAAGGTGAATCCAGCTACTTTGAGGTAAGGGTATAGCCTAAACTTGTATTTCTTTTGTTGGTGGAGTAAATCTTTGATTTAATGAAGGGTTAGTATGAGTTTTACTTGATGATGCAGAACTTCAAATTTAATGATGACACTAGCAGGTCCTAGCAGGTGCTGCACACTCACAATTTAGGATTAGTATGAGTAAATCACTTAGTTTCTGCTCCTGCTAGATGGCACTAGCAGGTGGTGCACACTCACAATTTAGAGGTGTGGTTGCTGCTGCTGCTGCAGATCAGCAGCAACAAAAATTGGGGTGTCATTGCACACCTTACAAACAACACTTAGTTCTCTTTTTTCTTACTCTATTCTGCAATAAAATGGTCAAGTTGAGTTTGTTTCCAAACAAAAATTATGATTATCCACCTAGGATTGATTCATCAATAACATTTGGTGCTTTAAGTTAGTTAGATATGGACAAATTCATGTATATGCACCTAACTTGTTGTATACTGTCTTCTTTGTTGATTTCAAGTTTTTTGTATATAAAATTCTTTAGAATCCACATTTCATGAAATCCTGTCATGATTATTGATTTTTATGTTAAGTGGGTTTTGTTTGTTTTCTTTCTTTGTAGGTTCACTAGGTAGTTCTATGCTGTAAGTAAAACCAGGTATAAGATGTATTTATGTATTTAATTACACATTGAGTGTTTTTTTCCCCATTTTTTATGCTCTTGTTATATATGTGTGTGAATTGCTAGATCTCTTGCTGCTTGGCAGCAGCCATGCCATTTCATATCATGTCATGTATGTATGTTGGAAATGACTGCATGGTGTGTCCAACACTTTAGTGAAATGTGAATGCCATGGTTAAGTGCTTGTTAACGCAGTTAGTACAATAAATGACTGATTGTTGTTTATAGTAAGCAATCTTTGATTTAATTTCTTTTTAGCTGGTTTAAATGGTTAAGTTGTCTCTAATTTTTTTTTTATTTTGATATGGGTTTTGTTTGCTTTTCTTTTCTCTTTCTTCTTTCTTTGCTCATATGATTGGTTTAAAAAAATTGAAGTTCTTAGTGTGTCTTGTTGGAGAAATTATGAATTCCTTGATATAGAATCATTTTCATAAATGGGTGATCATAGAGTTTCTGTTAATTGGTTTGTTTTGCAACTGATTAGAAGATCAATTGAATGGTTTTCTTTGACTTTTAGTTGTTTTCTGCATGTTTATAGGTTTGGGTGTAGTTAGTTTCTAACTTCCTGTTTTAGTCCATTGCCTTTGTATTATGTGGCTAATTGGTTGAATGAGTTTTGATGGATAGATGGGTCTTATGGAGGTTATAAAGAGTATTCAGTTACTCATTTTTTGCTATATATTCTGGTTTTCTAAGATTTTGGACTCTTTGTTGATCAGAGATCCCCTTCCTGCCCATTCAGTGAATGCTCTTTGTTGTCGAACAAAGTTGTCGAATATGCAAGTGGTTAGTCCTAATCAGTTACTAAGAGCAAAATACCTCTATAAACAGGTTAGAAATAGGCGATTGTAGAGGGTAAGCTCAAAGAATTAATTCTCCTAATAAACAATCTATGTTCCCACAAAATGAGTTCATATCTTTATTTGGAAAGTAATAGAACATATTTATTGTTTGGTTGCATTCTATATTTTTAAATATTTTCAAGTCAATATGAATTGAATAATCCTTATTTGTTTGCTGTCCACTTTCAGGTTCAGAGTGAATTTCAAAAGGCATATGAGAAGGGGATATCAAAAACAAAGTTTGGTCTTTTAAATGGTTCTGTTGCTCCAACTTGTCTTTGTTGTGCTGCAAAAGTTTCTAAGTACAATATTTTGTTATTAGGTATTGGGAACCCACATATGAGGACTCTCTAAATTTGATTACTCAAGTTCTAGTTGTAGTACTAATAAAATGAAGAACAAATTTGAGTAATCTTTATTTGTTTGTTGTCCACTTTCAGGTTCAGATTGAATTCAGAATGTGAGTTATATATTGTATGGGAGGAACTTGTTGTTGTCGTCATGTTGTTGAAGACAATATAGTGGTACTGATGAAATGATGAAGAAAATTGAAAAGAGCAACATATGAGGTAAAGTGATGAATAACTAGCTAGAGAGAGTGACATGCAGAAACATATAATATATAGATTAGAACTCAACTAAGATTGGTTACCTTCAAGTTTATATTTTATAATATCTTAATTACTTAACTGAGCTTTTATTTTGTATATGTAGAATAATTTTTTGAAGCCTCAGATCAGAACTAGCCATATATCGGATATATATACTTGGAAAGATTGTATAGTCTCACTAAATTTATGCCTTATAATGCCTAGTAGGGTTTCCATTAATTCTTTTCATGTAATGTGTTTTGTGCTTGTAATGATCAACCTGACAAGTTACTGATGTTGTTGCAACTAGAAAGTTCATTTAGAAGTGTACTGAAGCCATATTTTATCGAGTAATATAATAAACACAGATAATCATGTACGTCTCATTATCTTGGATAAAACAACCATTTAGAAGTGTACTACTCTTCCATTGTAAAGGAATCAAGCTTTTGGCATTGTGCATTAAATGATTGTTGTCTTTCTATCTATGTATGATTGAAAATTGATTAATGTCTATAGGATTGGTAGTGTCATGGTATAACGACATATGAGAAGCCAAAATTACCAGATTACTCTAAAAATTGCTATCTTTTGAAGATCTTATTCTCTAGTTTTCAACATGTAAAGGAGCATCGTATAGGTGCTTTTAAAATGTTCTTTATTAATTCCACTATTTGATGGTACTCATCATCATATTATCAGTCTACAGTAGTTCTAATTTATTCTTGAACTTTTTTAACTATCATATTTAAGAACCCATTACATGACAAATGATTATTAATTACATATGTTCATAATTTTTATTATAAGTAACACAAACATGGTTATAATATGTTGTGTTATTTTTTTCTTTCCTTGCATGTGCAGCTTATTTTGGATGGGAACTTGGAAGTTACGAAGAAGAAAGCTAGCTCCGTGCATAGTCTTGGAATTTTGTTAGGATGAACTGGAAAGTAAGACAGCTTTAAAGCATTTTTTAGGGGATGCCTCATATATATATAGATTTTTCGGTTAAAACTTAGTTCTTTGGATAAATGTAGAGAGATAGTTTAGGTTTTTTTTAGTTAAGAATGTTACTTATACTTTATTGAAAACTTTACAATTTTAAGTTGACAAACTTTATATATTGAGTTGTAATTGTGATGGAAAATGATATGAATGGAAGTTATGAAATACGAATGGTTTTTGAGAAATTTGAATCAATGAATGTGGATGTGTATGTGTCTATGTCAATAAAAGAGGCTATAAGCTTGGGAAACAAATAAACCATAAAAGGGAGCTAGAAAAAAAGTCTATTTGCGACGGTTTAAGCCCGTCGCTAATAGCGCAGTTGTAGCCGTCACTAAAAGATCAGAGCCATTATTTGCTACGACTCTAAAGCGTAACAATTGACTATAGAAAGTGGTAATTAATCGTCATTTGGCTACGGTTTTGTCCGTAGCAAAAGCCAAACCATTTGTTACGGTCCATAAAGCCGTAGCAACATTTCGTCACAAAAGGTATTTGCTACGCCACTTAAAGCTACAACTTACAAACCGTCACAGAATCTATTTTGCTAAGGTTTTTTGAGTTTTTGCTACGAATTTAGACCGTAGCAAAAGCCCATCATTTTTGTAGTGAGCTCACAAAGAAGAGACTGAATCCAAATGAGTTCAGCAGTGGTTGTTGCAAGTACCCTATATTCATCCTCAATACTAGAACGTGCAACTGTTTGTTGTTTTCTAGCACTCCAAGAAATGAGATTTCCACCTAAAAAGATACAATATCCACTTGTTGAACGACGAGAATCTTTTCAGCCAGCCCAATCTGCATCAGAGAATGCATTAATCTGGTGAATGTAATCTGTGAACGCAGTTAACTGTAAGGGCTGACCAGCCGGTAGGAATAAACCAAAATCATGTGTGCCTTTTAGATAACGTAGAATGCATTTCACAGCCTACCAATGTCCTTGGATCATGCATAAACTGGCATGCATGATTGACAGCGAATGAGACATCTGGACGGGTGAAGGATAAGTATTGAAGGGCACCAACCACACTACGATAAAGAGTAGGATCAAGAAAACATGCACCACCATTCTCAGATAGAGCGATTTTAGGATCCAAAGGCATGGATATAGGCTTGGCCCCATCCATTCTTGTACGAGCCAATAAATCAGATATATACTTCCGTTGAGAGAGGAGCAACCAAGATGCAGAGCGAGAAGCTTCAATACCCGATAAATAGCTCAGGCCACCGAGATCCTTAATAGAAAATGCCTTATTAAGAGTCTGAATCAGTTGTTGAATACTTGTGGAGGAAGAACCAGTAACAATGATACCGTCAACATATACAAAGACATAGGTAGTGGAATCTTTAGTTTTGCAAATAAATAAGGATGAGTCGGCCTTGGAACCAACAAAGCTAAGTTGCATGAGAAGCATTGAGGTGGTGATACTAAGCTCGCGGGGCTTGCTTCAAGCTATACAGAGAGCGGTGAAGACAACAAACATACTGGGGATTTCTTTTATCAATGTATCCCTGAGGCTGCTGCATATAAACTTCTTCCTTAAGATACCCATTAAGGAATGCATTTGAACATCCAGCTAACGAAGAGACCAATTTCGAGCAAGAGTAAGAGAGAGAACGACCCTTATAGTACAAGGCTTCACAATCGAGTTGAATGTTTCTTTGTAATCAACCCCTTCCTGTTGACTGTACCCTTTTGCAACTAGGCGAGCTTTATATCGCTCAGCGGACCCATCTGACTATCGTTTGATCCGATAAATCCATTTGCAACCAACGATGTTGTGATTGGATGGTATTAGAACAAGATACCAAGTCTGATTTTGAATGAGAGCATTGATCTCCTCATCCATGGCACGACGCCAGTGAGAGAGAGGAGTTGCTTGAGTATATGTGGAGGGTTCAAACCCCTCGTCATCGGTCAGAGGATGTTTGGTGGCGGCAAATAACTTCTTTGGCTTAAAGATCCCATCTTTGGCCCTTGTTTGCATGGGATGAATATTGCCATCAGGAAGTGGTGCTGGTGGAGGAGTAGGGGTAGTAAAGGCGATGGGTTCTGGATAGGTATAGTAGGTGGATCTTGTGGGGAGGAACATTAGGTAGAGAGAGAGGTCCCTTCTACATCAGATGACCCAATGGGTAGATGAGAAAAATGAGGAGAAGTTGGTTGGGATATAGGATATGGGGTTGGAGATAATGGAGGTGACGATTGGGAGGATGAAGGTAGAGATGGCACAGACCCAAGAAGTGGTGGCGGACTAATTGTAATGAGCGTGATAGGCACAGAAGTAGGTGGGGTGATGTCCAGCTCGGCAAATGGAAAGATGGTCTGCACAAATTTGACATGGCACGACAAATAAAGACGCTGTGTGGGTATATGCTGGCACATATAACCCTTTTAAGCAGAATGGTACCCAATAAAAACACATGGTAGGGAGCGAGGAGCAAGTTTGTTACCAGCATAGGCACGAGATGAGGGTAGCAAAGGCACCCAAAGACCTTAAGCTCATTATAATCCAGATTGGAACCAAATAAAACTTGATAGGGAGTATCTACCAGTACTAATGGGATGATTAGTTGATTCCAACCAACAGTGATATTCAAGGCTCGATTGTGTCCTGCCCCTTCTTCTGGCAGGTCTTCATCTGAAAATGATACTGTTGGGATTCCCCTAACCTGAGCCACTATAGCTACTAATTTCTCTGGAGTTATCCCAGTGTCAACCTGTATGCCATTGAGTGCTGTCAAGAGAGCTTCTCTGTGCTTGCTAGAAGCTTCTAATAAGCCCCAATTAAATACGTTGACTTTCGTCCTCTGAAGTTGATCCATTACCATCCTGTCTTCTTCTTCTCTAGGCTTCTATGGAAATGTCTGAAAGAGTGGACCCCTAACAACCGCCGCTGGATTATCAGCTCTCAAGTGTGCTGGTTTATAAATATTTCCTGCCCTTGTTTGATGCTGAACCTCCTGACATTTTTTAGCTGATTCTTTCAACAGATCTGTCTAGACATAATCCTGAGTCTTTGGGATAAGACTCTCTTTCAGGTCAATTGGAGGTTTTAACAGATCCTCAATCTGAATAGCCTGTTCTTTCTGTACAATCTTAAACCCGACAGAGACTACCTTGTTGATTGTGAACAAGGGAGTTTTCTTTGGTTGCTTTACCATGACTGGATCAGAATTCTGACTATCCTGCTCCCTCTCCTGAGCGTGCATCATTTCCTTGCTTTGGATTGGCCAAAGCTTTTCTAGCTCTAACTTCTTACTCCGAGCGGCAAGCTCGCTGATGGTGGGGGGTTTTGGCTAGATTCCCCAACTTGGTATATGCTCGTTCTAACTTGTGGTACACTGAAAAGTGATGCAACCTCCATGGATTCTCTTCTTTGAACTAGCTTTGTAGGATCTCCTAACTTTTCGATCCCCAAATAATTCACATTGCTCTGTCCCTCAACTGGATGCTTGGGTAGCAGATTAGTGGCTACATTTGTCTTGGCAGAGATCTGCACTCCCTCTATTTTGATCTTCCCTACATCGAGCAAATCCTAAATTGCATGCCTTAGCGACCAACACTTATCTTTCAGGTGGCTTGGTCCCTAGTGGTAGTCACAATACTAGTTGACATTATACCACGGTTGTGGCGGATCCCTGACGGGCTTAGGTTCTAGTAATGTAACCAGATCGACCTCCAACAAACCTGGGAGTAATGCACCGAACGTGTGGTTGAACTTCAAAAATTTTCTCTTCTACTTCGGGGCTTGTGCCTATTAGATCCCCTGAACTTTAATCTGGTAAAATTTCAGTTTTAGCTGCTCTTCTTGAGCCATAATTACCTGTTTCTTAGAATATGACACCTGGTTAACATGTTCTTTCTTCTTACCCCTCACTTCGGTATCTTGAGTTGTTGTTGTAGACACATCCACTCTTTTTCCACATTGGTCGCAGCTCAGATGAACTTTTCCAGCCTTTTTGGTGTCACTACGCTTAGAGCGCCTGGAAGGTAAGCCTTAAGCTTTCCCTAAATATTTCGATCTGTTCTTCCTCTGTAGGTCTTTCGATCATGCTTCTGACCTTCAGCCTCCATTTAGCTATAAAATCTGTAAAAGATTCATCAGGTGATTGTTGCAGGGCTTCAAGCTGCCTTCGCGTAAACTTCCCATCCGTTCCATAAGTATGAGCGCATCTACTAACTTGGTCCAACTAGGATACTTGCTTCTATCCAGGGCGATTGACCATTCTAGAACGTTCTCTGTTAGGCTTCTCAAGAAAAGATGGGACAACATACTGTCGCTCATACCCAGTGGCTTCATGCAGTCCATATACATTATGACGTGCGCATTGGGCGAACCCGTCCAAGAATTGATATCATAGGTGGATCCCCCTTCTAAATGGTTGAGTCTCTCCTGTACCTCTACCATTTCTAGGGATGGCAGAACTTTCTCTTTGCCTTTTACCTGTCCTTCTTTATGCACCTCGATTTCATCATCAGACACATCTTGTAGGGATGGAGCTTTCTTATGTGTAGCATGGTCTGGATATTTCTGCGCCACATTGAGAAAGTTATGGATCGGATAGGTTTTCACTGGTTCTTGGTAGTGAGTACGTGCTGCCTCCCTTGCCCTTGCACTCGAGGTTTGTTCTTTCTCGATGTTACGCGTAGGTGGGGGTGTATTCTCTTTATCCTGACCTCCCAACTTCTCTGACACTATTTGTTCTATAGCTGGTCTCTAGTCATCCTTTACCAGCTTCTCGAAGCATTCCTTGATGATCTTCTTAATGTCTGACATTGCAGCGTCTTCCGACTGTTCTGCCATACTCTCGGCACTTCCACTATCCTCTGTATCTGTGATAGATGGCCTTTCCACTCGTTCCAACCTTTTTGTTGGTCTGAACCAGGCCCTCTGAGTATTTTTCTCCGTAGCTTCTACTTGTTTACGTAACACCGGGTACATAACATTATCAGGTAACTTGGTTAGATACACAGGAGATAATCCCTACGAGATCTGTGCCACGAGATTTGTGCGACATATATACAGTCCCTTGGGGTTATTCCTAGGGCTACGTCTATCACTACTACATGCATGCTGGGCTTTTCTAGACTTGATTAGGTGGTTTAGGAAATCTTAGCAGTTATATACCTCACAGCCCAAAGGCTGGTCTTAGGTACGAGGCTATGGTTGTGAAATACGACTCCGTTTATCCCATATGACCCTTTGGTCGGGACGAAGCTGCAAACACGGGTTTGCTTTTCCTACTGGGATCAATGAAAGTGATGAATAATGCCAGATGCAAAATGAATAGGTGCATGAAGTGTGTGGGTGCATACTGTGGGACCCCGCTAACAAAAAAAAAATAATAATAACATTAGTAGTATGTTGTTTAAGACAAAAAAAAAGAAAATCTGATTTGTAGATATATATAAATGTATATATGAATAATACTTTAGTTAGTATGTTAGGAAGAAAGAAAATAAGAAGGAGAAAAGAAAATAAGAGAGAGGAGGGGGAGCTGAGTAAATCGTGGGAGCAGGAGAGAAAACGTGAGAGAGAGCAGAGAGAAAGAAAGAAGAAAAAACCAAGAAAGTGGGGGGGGAAACAGATCGT
>MVGT01002307.1:136475-159079 GCA_002174775.1 Macleaya cordata | reverse complement strand
GTTGGATTTTAGAGTTCCGAAAATCGGGGTGTGACAACTTGGTATCAGAGCACAAGTTCCTGATTTCTTGGGCTTGTGAGTTTTTAATTTTTTCATAAAAATATATATTGAGTTAAAAGTTTTCATAATTCCTTCTCAATTTTTAACCAAATGATTTATGAGCTTGTTTTCTGTATTTTTATATTAGAAAATTGGCAAAGTTCACTAGCATAAGTTAAGCTATGAAGAGTTAATCTTGTTGCAAGTATAGTTGGGATGGGAAATTAATAACTAAAAGCTTTATTATTAACCTATTGTATGTATATAGTTATAATTAGGAATTGTTATAGAAAAACCTAATAGGTAATTAATTGTGTATTGAAGAATGGCACGAGGAAATTCAAGGAGAAACGTTGAAGAACTTTACGATGCACCAATAGAGATGGAAGGTGAAACATCTCAACAACCACAACAAGAAAATAAAGAACTAAGAAACCGTACACAACGTGTCGAAGAACAACTCGAGCAAGTTGTAGGTATCCTACATGGAATGGCAGCAAATATGCAAAATAACCAACAAAGGCAAAATCAACCAACTCCTCCGGCCGCAGTTGTACTCGAAGACCGACCAACCTCAATTCTAAAAGAATTTCAAAGATTAAATCCTACCGAATTTGCAGGAACGGAAGACCCATTGGATGCAGAAAGATGGTTCATGGGAATCCGTAAAAAGCTTATTACAATAGGAGCTGCCGAAGAACATTGGGTAAGAATCGCTACGTTCATGCTAAAAGGTGAGGCTGATGTCTGGTGGGATAACATTAGAGAAACTCACGATGTCACTTCGATGACCTGGGTAGAGTTTGAAGCCTTATTCTTTGAACAATATTTTCTAGAAACCGATAGAGAACAAAAAAGTATAGAATTTACAGAACTCATACAGGGTGACATGAGTGTTACCCAGTATGAAAAGAAATTTAGAGAATTATCACGGTGTGGACCACATCTAGTTTTAAGTGTAAACAACCCACCAAATAAGACTCAAGGTCAAGGGACCAAGGCACAACAGCATAACACTGAACTTAAATGTTTTAAGTGTAAACAACCCGGACATCTTAAAAAGAATTGTCCATTGTTGAATCAAGGAGAACAACCACGACCACAACAACACCAGCTTAAGTGGAGACCTCAACAAGGACAAACATCTGGGCAAAATCAGAGGCAACCCCCACCAACGAGACCCCAACATCAACAACAGTACGTGCAACCCCAAAATAATCAGGAAAGACCTCCCTACTAACAGAGAAACCCTGCACAACCATATCAGCCAATGCCTCAACAACAAAACCAGCAGAGAGCACAGGGTCAAGTCTATAACCTTGCACCCATGGAGAATGAAGTAAAAGAAGAGAACGCAGTTATTGAAGGTAGATTTCTCGTATTTAGCTCTTGGGCACGTATTTTGTTTGATACTGGTGCATCACACTCATTCATATCTGTGAATTTTGCATCTATTCTTGGTTTGGAATCTGAACCATTGCATTTCGTGTTGTGTGTTTCTACCCCTTTGGGAAAGTCTGTTGAGATTAACAGAATATGTAAGTCGTGTGCAATTAGATTTGCTGACCAGGACTTGGTCGCTGACCTTATCCTACTAGATATGACTAGGTATGATGTCATTCTAGGTATGGATTGGTTGTCTTTATTTCATGCGTCTTTAGATTGTTTTAAAAAAAAGAGTCACTTTTCATCTTCCTGGTGGTCCAACATTGACAATTCTGGGAGACAAAGAGAGACTATTGACGCCTCGAATGCCTGGACGACGACTTCAATGGTCAGAAGCCACTAGTCAGTTAGCTCTTTTAGCACATATGGTAGGTGAAGAAGATTCGAGCAAAATAGTGGAAGATATCGCTATAGTTTAAGAGTTCCCAGATGTATTTCCAGAAGAACTACCAGGGTTACCTCCAAAATGAGAATTTGATTTCACGATTGAAGTCTACCCCGATACCAAACCAATAGTTATTCCTTCATATCGAATGGCACCACTCGAACTTAAAGAACTAGAAAAGCAATTGGAGGAACTACAACAAAATGGCTTTATTCGATCCAGTACGTCACCATGGGGAACACCTATCTTGTTCGTGAAAAAGAAGGACGGATCGATGAGATTCTGTGTCGACTATCGACAACTCAATAAAGTCACGATCAAGAATAAATATCCACTACTCATAATCGACGACCTCTTCGATCAGTTAAGGGGAGCAAAGTACTTTTCGAAGATTGATTTGCGGTCAGGATATCACCAATTAAGAATCCGTGAAAGTGACATCGAGAAGACAGCGTTTCGCACCAAATATGGTCTCTTTGAATTTTTAGTTATGCCTTTTGGCTTGACTAATGCACCGGTTGCATTTATGGACTTGAGGAATAGAATTTTTAGGCCCTACCTTGATTGGTTCGTTGTTGTCTTTGTCGATGATATTTTAATTTACTCAAAGACCAAGGAGGAGCATATCTACGAACTGCACTACAAACCCTACGTGATCACCAGTTGTACGCTAAACGTAGCAAGTGTGATTTCTGGATGTCTGAAGTTCTGTTTCTTGGGCACGTCATCTCGCAACATGGAATAGTAGTGGACCCAGCTAAAATTAAATCTATCCTAAACTAGGAGCAACCGAAGAATGTATTTGAGGTACGTAGTTTTCTTGGACTCGCAGGATACTACCGAAGATTTGTGGAAAACTTTGCCAGATTGGCATCACCATTGACTCACCTAACAAAGAAGGGAATCAAGATCGAATGGAGTAAGGAGTGCGAGAAGTCTTTTCAAGAACTGAAGAAAAGATTAACAACAACGCCAATCTTGACTACACCGGAGCAAGGCAATGAGTACGTAGTTTACTGCAATGCATCCCATAATGGACTCGGAAGTGTACTGATGTAAGAAGGAAAGGTCATAGCCTATGCTTCACGACAATTGAAGAATCATGAAAGGAATTACGCAATGCACGATTTAGAACTTGCAGCTGTCGTCTTTGCTCCAAAACTTTGGAGACACTATCTATATGGAGAAAAATTTGAAGTATTCTAAGATCATAAGAGCTTAAAGTACGTATTCACGCAAAATGAATTGAATTTAAGGCAAAAACGGTGGTTGGAATTTCTAAAGGATTACGATTTCACCTTAAGTTATCATCCCGACAAGGCAAATGTCGTTGCAGATGCTCTTAGTCGAAAAACGTACAGGACATTAGCATCACTTAAGATATGTGAAGTATTAGAAGAATTTGATCTCCGAATCGAATGTGGAACTACATGTGCGTATATATATATATTTTTTATATTAAAAAATTAAATATTAAAATAATAATAATAATAATAATAAAAATATCAAAATTTTCCTATATAAACCCTCCTTATTTCCTTCTTCAAAACACAAAATCTCATCTTTTATTTTATGTTTACACCCCTTTTACACCTCTTATTACTCTCCCCAATATACATATTTTTCTTTACTCTCTATAACATACCTCTTCATCTACACCCTCTTTCATTAAATCTATAATAGTTACTAGTATTATCATCAAAATCATTGAGAAATCAAGGATTTACATCATCGATCATCACATCCGGAAGTAATAAATCAAGTAGGTGATAAGATTTTGGCATCAAATTGAGGTAGGTGGGATCCCTACTATAAACAAAATTTAATTTTATGTTTTTGTTATGAAATTACATATGAAATGTATTTATCTTGCATGGTTACATTTAATTATTTAATGCAAGGGCTGAGTTTTATTCATAAGAAAAATGAATTAAAGGAAGTTTAATAATAACTTGTCATCTAGATTAAAAATAAATCTAGATGGTATCGGTAATGGGAGACCCCCATAACACCTTTAGGTACCGTTGAGTTCCGACTTGAGGATACGGTGGACACCGATGTAATGGACTTAAAATAATTAATAGTTAATTATTGAAAGATTTAAAAAAAATCTCTTTTTATGCATTAATATGGTGATTTTTGCATTTTTCAAATCTAATATTTTTGGATAGTTTGCACCTACTGAGTTTTACTTACCCAATATTTTCTTCCCTACAGATCAAGTTGAGGGCGAAACATTTTAGGAGGTGCGGTTCAAAGAGATAGCTTGGATCTCTTGAGTTAGTATGTTTTATATATTGTAATTGAAGAATAATTACTACTATATCACTTGAGATTGTGGGTTGTTTATGAGAATTGTGACATGTATTATTATAATTATCTGTTTTTATGTTGAATTTAGAACAAAAAAAATGTTGTATTAATTTTCATTTAATTTTCATCTCTTTGAATTGAAGTAATTATGTTTTACATAATATTGTATAAATTTCGTATTTGTTACTGTCAGTTTTAGAAAAGTACATTTTTTAGTATGTTTCGCTCAAAATTGACCAAGGCCTATTTCTGTAACAAATGAAGATTTCACTTTCTTCTTTTCAAAATGGTATTATACATGTTCGGATGTCTGGTTAGGAAGTAATTTCAGTTTCAAATTTATGATTTCTGGATATTTTAAGAAATTCGAAGTTATTTTTCTGAGATTGTGTATAAATCTGTTAGTAAACTTGAGACCTAGTTTTGAGTATCTTATGCTCCGAATTAGGCTTGGTCTATTTCTACGGAAGTTGTAGAAATTTAAATCTTTTTTTCAGAATGCTTTCATTCGTACAATTTTGATTTATGGTTAAGAAATTATGACCATTTTACTGAAGTATGTGCAGTTAAGTACGAAAAATATTTTCAACAGTTTTTATTTTTGTTTTTAAATTTACTTTGACTACTAAATTGTAATTAATGTTGACAAAAATTGACTGGTTTATCTTTCAAAAGGAGAAAGTAAGCGATTTTATTCATTGCTTTAAATTGTACTTCATTTATACTCTTCACGCCTCGCCTTCCGGACTCATCGAATCGGGTTGGATTTTAGAGTTCCGAAAATCGGGGTGTGACACCTTCTCTCTAATTAACTCCTTCCATTGTGTGGGGCCACTTTATCCTTAATAACATTCATGGATTATTATTATGAAAATCTTATGTGATATTTTCAAATTATTTAAGTACCCATCTATATAATAAATCAGGGAGGTATCTTCTTATGTTTGCCATCAACGGTTAGGACACAGGAATGTATCTTTTGCATCAACGGCTAAGATATAACACAATCTCTACACTAACTGAAATGTCTTTTTTATATTGATTTTTTTTTTTTTTTTGGCAAACCTTAATCTCTTTTACAAGGTATTGACCCGTGCCGGAGGCACGGGGATATACCTAGTACGTATATATATGAGGCCGGTTATATAGCCCCCCTTATATAACCCAATAAAGATTGCACCATCTGAGCCGTTGGTTCTTGATTTTTCAACGGTCAACATGAAACCACGTGGCGTGTGAAAAGTGACTTTGGAGCCGGCTCAATTTATTGGCTCGGCTAAAAGAGCGACAAATAATCAGAAAGTACAAATTACTTTTGAGGATTTCAATGCCCTCCCTCTTCTCTCTATCTATACATGAAAAAAACCCTCTTCAGAAACCCTAAAATTTTTCCCCAAGGAGATCACAACTTGCTTGATCGGAGATCACGACCAGTGGGCGAGAGGTGATCGCCGAAGACCACGAATTCGAGGTATTTCTTATATCACCCTATACTTCACTTATTTTTGTTAGATTTACATCTCTGTCGTTGGATCTGTAGTCGAAAGGCTTCTTCTTCTTCTTGAGAAATCTGTCGCCGGAATCAGGCGTTTTTTATTCTGCAGAAATTTTATGTGTGCCCTCCTCTCACTTTCTCTCTCTAGAATTCAGGCTCTCTGCAACTCTAAGAATGAAAATCGAAGTATTGAACAGTAGTGCTACCAAATGAGACCTAGCTCGATGATGATTTTGATGATTTTTTTTCTCTGTAAAGCCCTGTATTTATTTTTTGTGTTGCCCTAAAATCCGTTCTTTTCATCCCTCCTCTCACTTTCTCTGCAACTCCAAGAATCAAAATTGAAGTATTGAACAGTAGTACTACCAAACGAGACCTAGCTCGATGATGACTTCGATTGATTTTTTTCTCTGTAAAGCCCTTCTTTTTTTTTCTCTGTGTTGCCCTAAAATCGGTTCTTTTTCATCCCTTAGCCCTAATTTTGTAAAAAAAAAAGCCCAAAGGTAGAGAGAGAAAGACGAGGGAGCTGAAGAGATATAGAGGTCTTCTGTTACTCTTAAAACTCTGTTTTCTTTGCTTAAACCCTGCAGAATTCATGGGCAACATTTCACTTGGAAATTTTTTACAGATTTCGTTGAGGGGTTATTGATTTTGAGCTTTCTTTCTATTCTACTGTAAAGGTTGTTGTAATTTTCGGATTTTTATGTTGCTTTCTAGCAATTTTGATGTTCAGAATTGGGGTTTTAAATATCCCAATCAGTTCTAGCAAACAGGATCCATGTGTATTTGTTAAGGGTTTCTTGTATTATTCTTTGTTGGAGAATTATTGTTTGTTTATTTCATTTGAACTTAATTTCATTGAAACGTTTCTTATTCTGTACATTTTATAAGATTTTGTTGATTTTGCTTCATCCATGTGTATTTGTTAAGGGAATCTCGTATTGTTCTTTATTGCATTCAATGTGATATTGTTAATGAATCTACCTCTCTTGTAAGGTTTATTAAGCTTTCACCTATAACTACTGCTTGTTAGAACGAAGATCGCAACGGGTGGAGGAGCTCCACGCGGTAAAAGGAGAAGGTATTGTCTCTAGAAAGCTTGGGGAGCCTTCGAGGGCGTTTGGCAACCAGAAGCAGAAGCACTTCTGCTTCTAAAAAAAGGAAAAGTGCTTTTGAGAAGTAAAAAATAAGGAGAAGTTAATATGGTAAACTATTGACTTATAAGTGAGTTATTAGTTGTTACACGGTACTCGAGGAGAAGCAACTTCAGAAAAGCAAAAAAAATTTGCTCAAAAAAGAAGTAACTTTTTTGCTTCTAGAAGTCACTTTGAAAAAATGTTATCATACAAACTTTTTTACTTTTTGACTTATATAAGTCAAAAAGCAACTTCTTAAGTGGTTGCCAAACGGCCTCTTCAAATGTGAATACATCCATAGACACCAAGGTTTACCATTGAAACAACAGTGAAAGAGCTTTGCAACGTGATAAGTCAGTGCCAATTAAAGAAGTAGTTTGAGGAGTGATCTTATACTGTAACCTGTTTAACATCTTGATGTTATGATACATTGTAATGTTATGATACATTGTAATTAATAACTCTAAATCAGGGTACTGTAACCTGATTAGCAATGTAAAAGACTTAATATTGGGGTTATAAAGTTTTTTCAAATTGTGCACAAAATATGACCTATTTTGCTGTTATGGTGAACAGACAATTATAGTATCTTTGATTGTAGAAAGGAAACTGGTGTCCTTTGAAAAATGTAGGTTGTATCCCTCAACTACTATTCAAAGAATAGCCTTACCCAACTAAAGCAACTCTATCATCTCAAAGGCAGAATCTAGTTAATCACTGAATACTCAAAAGCTATGTAGCATTTACCCCTTTGCAAGCATGAGAAACATAATAGTTAGAATCAATGAATCAGAGAACAAAAAAAAATCTAATGAATCAAAGAGAAAAAAATAACCCGCAATAAAAATAAAAGCCTATTCCTGCAAACTGATTTCCTGTGAGATGTTTGAAGAAGAAGAAAAAGGGGATACTGCTACTCTAGAATTCCGGTGAGAGAGAGGAAAGATTTAAAAATAAACCCAGAATTTAGGGCTACTACACAGGAAAAAAAAACGCACCATGGATCGAACTTGAAGGAGAAGAACACGAAATCACCCGATTCTAGGGTTACAGATTTCCGACAAGAGAGGAAAGATTAAAAAAATAAAATAGAATTTAGGGCTACTACACAGAAAAAAAACAAAAAAACAAGAACAAGAATCACCCAATTCTAGGGTTACAGATTTCCGGCGAGAGAGAGGAAAGATTAAAAAAAAATACGAATTTAGGGCTATACAGAAAAATTAAAAACGCTATAGAGTCTGATTTCGTGGCTTTATGTCCACTACAGTTCAGGCGAAGAATAAGAACAAGAAGCCATCCGCTACAATTCAGGCAAAATAGATCCGATGTAGATCTAACCAAAATAAAGGGTGAAGATCTCCTAGTTCACAGTTGAGGTTTGGATGATTGCTTCCAAGGGTCAAAATCACAATGTACGAATCTGTTTTTTCTGAATTTTGTCCTCTTTTTAGCCGAGCCAATAAATTGAGCCGGCTCAAAAGTCACTTTTCACTCGCCACGTGGTTTTATGTCGACCATTGAAAAATCAAGAACCAATGGCTCAGATGGTGCGATCTTTAGTGGGTGATATAAGGGGGCTATATAACCGGCTTCTATATATATATATCTATAATACAATTCAGGATGATGGGGCAATTCTGTCCTCTTTCGACAAATTATTTGTATCAAGCACAACGAGGTTATTTCTTATTACGACAACAAGGCATATTTATTTTAAAGACAAAAACGCCCTTAAGTTTCTAAAATACCGGATATATCCCGTGGTAGTAAATGACCAAAATAACCTTATTTTATTTTTTAATACCATTATACCATTTAACATCTTTATTACATAAATGACNGTTTTTAAATTTACTTTGACTACTAAATTGTAATTAATGTTGACAAAAATTGACTGGTTTATCTTTCAAAAGGAGAAAGTAAGCGATTTTATTCATTGCTTTAAATTGTACTTCATTTATACTCTTCACGCCTCGCCTTCCGGACTCATCGAATCGGGTTGGATTTTAGAGTTCCGAAAATCGGGGTGTGACACCTTCTCTCTAATTAACTCCTTCCATTGTGTGGGGCCACTTTATCCTTAATAACATTCATGGATTATTATTATGAAAATCTTATGTGATATTTTCAAATTATTTAAGTACCCATCTATATAATAAATCAGGGAGGTATCTTCTTATGTTTGCCATCAACGGTTAGGACACAGGAATGTATCTTTTGCATCAACGGCTAAGATATAACACAATCTCTACACTAACTGAAATGTCTTTTTTATATTGATTTTTTTTTTTTTTTTGGCAAACCTTAATCTCTTTTACAAGGTATTGACCCGTGCCGGAGGCACGGGGATATACCTAGTACGTATATATATGAGGCCGGTTATATAGCCCCCCTTATATAACCCAATAAAGATTGCACCATCTGAGCCGTTGGTTCTTGATTTTTCAACGGTCAACATGAAACCACGTGGCGTGTGAAAAGTGACTTTGGAGCCGGCTCAATTTATTGGCTCGGCTAAAAGAGCGACAAATAATCAGAAAGTACAAATTACTTTTGAGGATTTCAATGCCCTCCCTCTTCTCTCTATCTATACATGAAAAAAACCCTCTTCAGAAACCCTAAAATTTTTCCCCAAGGAGATCACAACTTGCTTGATCGGAGATCACGACCAGTGGGCGAGAGGTGATCGCCGAAGACCACGAATTCGAGGTATTTCTTATATCACCCTATACTTCACTTATTTTTGTTAGATTTACATCTCTGTCGTTGGATCTGTAGTCGAAAGGCTTCTTCTTCTTCTTGAGAAATCTGTCGCCGGAATCAGGCGTTTTTTATTCTGCAGAAATTTTATGTGTGCCCTCCTCTCACTTTCTCTCTCTAGAATTCAGGCTCTCTGCAACTCTAAGAATGAAAATCGAAGTATTGAACAGTAGTGCTACCAAATGAGACCTAGCTCGATGATGATTTTGATGATTTTTTTTCTCTGTAAAGCCCTGTATTTATTTTTTGTGTTGCCCTAAAATCCGTTCTTTTCATCCCTCCTCTCACTTTCTCTGCAACTCCAAGAATCAAAATTGAAGTATTGAACAGTAGTACTACCAAACGAGACCTAGCTCGATGATGACTTCGATTGATTTTTTTCTCTGTAAAGCCCTTCTTTTTTTTTCTCTGTGTTGCCCTAAAATCGGTTCTTTTTCATCCCTTAGCCCTAATTTTGTAAAAAAAAAAGCCCAAAGGTAGAGAGAGAAAGACGAGGGAGCTGAAGAGATATAGAGGTCTTCTGTTACTCTTAAAACTCTGTTTTCTTTGCTTAAACCCTGCAGAATTCATGGGCAACATTTCACTTGGAAATTTTTTACAGATTTCGTTGAGGGGTTATTGATTTTGAGCTTTCTTTCTATTCTACTGTAAAGGTTGTTGTAATTTTCGGATTTTTATGTTGCTTTCTAGCAATTTTGATGTTCAGAATTGGGGTTTTAAATATCCCAATCAGTTCTAGCAAACAGGATCCATGTGTATTTGTTAAGGGTTTCTTGTATTATTCTTTGTTGGAGAATTATTGTTTGTTTATTTCATTTGAACTTAATTTCATTGAAACGTTTCTTATTCTGTACATTTTATAAGATTTTGTTGATTTTGCTTCATCCATGTGTATTTGTTAAGGGAATCTCGTATTGTTCTTTATTGCATTCAATGTGATATTGTTAATGAATCTACCTCTCTTGTAAGGTTTATTAAGCTTTCACCTATAACTACTGCTTGTTAGAACGAAGATCGCAACGGGTGGAGGAGCTCCACGCGGTAAAAGGAGAAGGTATTGTCTCTAGAAAGCTTGGGGAGCCTTCGAGGGCGTTTGGCAACCAGAAGCAGAAGCACTTCTGCTTCTAAAAAAAGGAAAAGTGCTTTTGAGAAGTAAAAAATAAGGAGAAGTTAATATGGTAAACTATTGACTTATAAGTGAGTTATTAGTTGTTACACGGTACTCGAGGAGAAGCAACTTCAGAAAAGCAAAAAAAATTTGCTCAAAAAAGAAGTAACTTTTTTGCTTCTAGAAGTCACTTTGAAAAAATGTTATCATACAAACTTTTTTACTTTTTGACTTATATAAGTCAAAAAGCAACTTCTTAAGTGGTTGCCAAACGGCCTCTTCAAATGTGAATACATCCATAGACACCAAGGTTTACCATTGAAACAACAGTGAAAGAGCTTTGCAACGTGATAAGTCAGTGCCAATTAAAGAAGTAGTTTGAGGAGTGATCTTATACTGTAACCTGTTTAACATCTTGATGTTATGATACATTGTAATGTTATGATACATTGTAATTAATAACTCTAAATCAGGGTACTGTAACCTGATTAGCAATGTAAAAGACTTAATATTGGGGTTATAAAGTTTTTTCAAATTGTGCACAAAATATGACCTATTTTGCTGTTATGGTGAACAGACAATTATAGTATCTTTGATTGTAGAAAGGAAACTGGTGTCCTTTGAAAAATGTAGGTTGTATCCCTCAACTACTATTCAAAGAATAGCCTTACCCAACTAAAGCAACTCTATCATCTCAAAGGCAGAATCTAGTTAATCACTGAATACTCAAAAGCTATGTAGCATTTACCCCTTTGCAAGCATGAGAAACATAATAGTTAGAATCAATGAATCAGAGAACAAAAAAAAATCTAATGAATCAAAGAGAAAAAAATAACCCGCAATAAAAATAAAAGCCTATTCCTGCAAACTGATTTCCTGTGAGATGTTTGAAGAAGAAGAAAAAGGGGATACTGCTACTCTAGAATTCCGGTGAGAGAGAGGAAAGATTTAAAAATAAACCCAGAATTTAGGGCTACTACACAGGAAAAAAAAACGCACCATGGATCGAACTTGAAGGAGAAGAACACGAAATCACCCGATTCTAGGGTTACAGATTTCCGACAAGAGAGGAAAGATTAAAAAAATAAAATAGAATTTAGGGCTACTACACAGAAAAAAAACAAAAAAACAAGAACAAGAATCACCCAATTCTAGGGTTACAGATTTCCGGCGAGAGAGAGGAAAGATTAAAAAAAAATACGAATTTAGGGCTATACAGAAAAATTAAAAACGCTATAGAGTCTGATTTCGTGGCTTTATGTCCACTACAGTTCAGGCGAAGAATAAGAACAAGAAGCCATCCGCTACAATTCAGGCAAAATAGATCCGATGTAGATCTAACCAAAATAAAGGGTGAAGATCTCCTAGTTCACAGTTGAGGTTTGGATGATTGCTTCCAAGGGTCAAAATCACAATGTACGAATCTGTTTTTTCTGAATTTTGTCCTCTTTTTAGCCGAGCCAATAAATTGAGCCGGCTCAAAAGTCACTTTTCACTCGCCACGTGGTTTTATGTCGACCATTGAAAAATCAAGAACCAATGGCTCAGATGGTGCGATCTTTAGTGGGTGATATAAGGGGGCTATATAACCGGCTTCTATATATATATATCTATAATACAATTCAGGATGATGGGGCAATTCTGTCCTCGTTCGACAAATTATTTGTATCAAGCACAACGAGGTTATTTCTTATTACGACAACAAGGCATATTTATTTTAAAGACAAAAACGCCCTTAAGTTTCTAAAATACCGGATATATCCCGTGGTAGTAAATGACCAAAATAACCTTATTTTACTTTTTAATACCATTATACCATTTAACATCTTTATTACATAAATGACTAAAATAGCCTTATTATCTTTTACGAAATACCGGGCGTGTCCCGTGGCCATAGTTATTTATTTACACCTGATTTACACTTGACGGTAGAGTCGCGTGGAGTGGATCCAAAGGTGCGCGCGCTATACAGGGCGTGTCCCGTGGCCATAGTTATTTACACCTGATTTACACTTGACGGTGGAGTCGCGTGGAGTGGATCCAAAGGTGGGCGCGTGAAGCGCGCATGAGGGCAACGCGCGTAGCGCGTTTGGACATTCAACCCACGCGCGCGAAGCGCTTGGGCCCATCTCTTGTCTAATTCACAATATCACGGAAAGAAATTCTCGGGTGTTACAAATAAAGTCTCACCGAGGAAAAAGAAAAAGTGAGAAAGGTAAAATAATTACATAGCTTAATGGTGAAGAAGGCGTTTGAGTTAAACGACTGAGTTTAGTGACTTAGATGATCTCACCACAAGTAAGCAAACTGCTGAAAAAACCCATAAACATAACGCCTTATCTTGCATAAACAAAGACAAATCTGAACCCTAAACAGGGTTATGGGTCCTGCCGTAAATTCCAAAACCTAAGGTGTTACAACATCTCACCACCTTAGCCACATCATCTCTCTACACCATATTACAATGGCATCACTGCCATCGCCATGTCGCCATTACACGGACACATTGTCACCAGCATGACACTACCACCTCACTACTATATTGTGATATTAGTTATAAAGTTAGAGGTGGCTGTCCCCACCGAACACATATGATGACTCATCACATGTGTCGGCATCCTTTGGACCCTTATCCCTCTTTTGGTTCCTATATATATATATATAGGTTGAATTCTTTTGTTTTGTGAATAAGATGTTGTATGAACAAAAACCAAGGATTGTATGAAGTTAACAGAGTGTAGCTAGTTTTGTACGTTGAGAAAAGCGTGTGATATATATCGTACGATGAATATGTATGTTATAAAAGAGTGAATAAGTAATATCCTCTTCCTACTTCTCTCGATATATATACTCTGTGTGCCCAGAAATCATAACACGTTATCAGCACGAGTCTCTACCACTCTTTAGATCGAGACCTCGACATTTTGTGATCAACCCGAAGCTTCTGGGCATCTCACAAAATCAGAAAGGTATACTTGTGTTGTCTTATTTTCAATGTCGAATCTAACGAAGCTTGAGTTTGTTGCTTTAGATATCACTGGAAACAACTATCTTTCTTGGGTCTTGGATATGGAACTCCATCTCGCGTCTAAGCAACTCGGAGATACTATCCGAGAAGGAAATCAGCCGACCACAGATAGTCGTGCTGCTGCTGCCACTACTTTCATTCGGCACCACATCCATGAGGGACTTAAATCTGAATATTTGACGGTGAAAGATCCGTTAGTCCTCTGGAATTGTTTAAAGGATAGATTTGGCCACTTGTCGATGGTCATACATCCTGGTACTTTGAATGATGGAGGAACCTGCGGTTGCAGGATTTCAAATCAGTAACAGAATATAATTCGGCTTTATTCAGAATAATCTCGCAGCTGAGACTGTGTGGTGATACTGTAACTGATGCGCAGCTGTTGGAGAAAACCTTCAGCACTTTCCACGCCTTTAACGTGCTGTTACAGCAGCAATATAGAGAGCGTAGGTTCCAAAAATATTCTGAATTAATCTTCTGCCTTCTAGTTGCCGAGAAAAATAATGAGTTGTTGTTATTGAACCACGAGGCTCGTCCCACTGGTTCTACGTCTGTACTTGAAGCTTATGCAGCGACTGCTTCAGGATAGGGACGTGGACGGCGTGGTTATAAGAGTAGGCGCGGTAGACGCTACCGACGGAATAATTCCAGGAAGTGGAATAATTCAAATCATGCTACACAAAATCCCCAGAAGAGGGATAACATTGATCCCTAACAGAGGGATAGTGGCGAAACAAAGTAAAGAAAAGGGAGAGGTTGGAATAAACCCCCTAGAGATGTAACTTGCTATCGTTGTGGAATGAAAGGACACCTGTCGCTTAATTGTTATACGGCCGAGCACCTAGTCGATTTGTATCAGGCTTCATGTAAGAAAGACAAAACTGGTGCCGAGACAAATTATATTTGTAATGGTGTTCCCACTGATGATACCCACATGGAACTGTCCGATATGTTTCTTGATCTAAAAGGAGAGGATGTAAGCAAACTAATTGGGGGGTGAGCATGTTCACACCAATTAGAGTCTTGCTACACAATTGGGGAATGAGTTTGTTCATATTAATTGTACTACTTTTCTTGTACTACTTTTCTGTACTATTTTTGTTTATATATAATATAAGCGTTTTGTGTATATGCTTATTCTTGATTTATTTTTAAAGGATATGGACCCAAGCAGAGGCATATCCCGAGATATTGGTCCAAGCAGAGACATATCCAAATAAAGCCAATATGGTGAGGATGTTTGTCTAGCAGACAGTGCTACGACCCATATAATCCTCCGTGATAGTAAATTTTTCACGAGCTTGAGTATGTTTAAGGCTTGCGTGACTATTATCATGGGTACGACCAGTCTGATTGAGGGCTCTGGTTGAGCTAGTATTATGCTCCCAGGTGGTACAATACTTTATATTGACGATGTTTTGTATTCCTCTAGATCCAGGAGAGATCTGTTGAGCTTTAAAGACATACGTCGTAATGGATACCACCTTGAGATAGTGAATGTGCATGATATGGAATACTTGTGTATTACCTCCAATGTCTCACACCAGAAGCGTATATTAGAGAAGCTCCCAGCTCTCTCCTCTGGTTTGTATCATACGATAATAAGAAGGGTTGAATCTTATGCCGTCTTGAACCAGAAGTTCAATGAACCGAAAGCGTTTATGCTTTGGCATGACCGACTTGGTTACCCAGGTTCTACCATGATGAGTAGAATAATCCAAAACACGCAAGGACATTCATTACAGAACAGAAAGATTCTGATGTCCAAAGATTATACTTGTGAAGCATGTTCCCTGGGTAAATTGGTGCTTAAACCATCTTTAACCAAGGTCGTTGTTGAATCCCCAGCTTTTCTGCAACGAATTCAGGGAGATATTTGTGGGCCTATCCATCCCCAATGTGGACCATTCCGATATTTTATAGTCTTTGTGGATGCTTCTGCGAGGTGGTCGCATGTTTGCCTATTATCCACTCGCAATGTTACCTTTGCACGTTTGCTCGCTCAGATTATATGATTACGTGCACATTTCCCTGAATTCCCCATCAAGTCTATCCGTCTTGATGGAGCTACCGAGTTTACATCCCGAGCTTTTGACGCTTATTGCCAAGCAGTTGGCATCGACGTAGAGCATCATGTTGCTCACGTTCATACACAAAATAGTCTAGCAGAATCATTTGTGAAGCATCTTCAGCTCATTGCTCGGCCTATGCTTATGAGAACTAAGCTACCAGTTGCAGCCTGGGGACATGCCATTTTACATGCAGCTGCATTGGTTCGGATTCGTTCGACTGCATATCATTTGTATTCTCCTATGCAGCTTGTTATGGGTCACCAACCAAACATTTTACACTTGCGTGTTTTTGGTTGTGCTGTGCAAATTCCTATTGCCCCTACGGGACGCACCAAGTTTGGTCCTCAGCGTCGGCTAGGAATATATGTTGGCTTTGATTCACCTTCTATTATTCGTTATCTTGAGCCAATGACAGGTGATGTTTTTACCGCCCGTTTTGCGGACTATCATTTTGATGAGACAGTCTTCCCGTCATTAGGGGAGACAATCCGTCGTCAGTAGAACGGCGTGATTCGTCGTCAGAAGAACGACATGCAATTTCCTGGATCACACCATCTATGTCTCATCTTGATCCTCGTACCAATGCCTGTGACATTGAGGTGCGGAAGATTGTTCATCTTCAGGAAATTGCCAATGAAATGCCTGATGCATTTAATGACGCAGCTAAAGTTACCAAGTCATATATACCTGCTGCAAATGCTCCAGCTAAACTTGATGTCCCGGAGAGACATGCTGTAAGAGCTGATGTCCCGAGAGGGCATGTGACCCCAGTAGGACAACTTGCAGCAAATGAGTCGTCTAATGCACGCCAAAAGCGTGGGCGACCCCTTGGTTCGAAAGATTCTGTTCCCAGGAAGAGGAAATGCCAATCAATAAATGTAAATACTCCCGGAGAGAGTATCATTGAACGATCCACATTCTCTGATGATATGCCTCTTGAAGAAGGCAAATCCCCAGGAGAGGGACCGGTACAATCCCCAGGAGAGGGAAATGAGGAAATCTCTATAAATTATGCATGTACCGGAGAAATGTGGAATCGCAATGAAATAATTGTCGACGATATTTTTTCCTTCTCAGTAGCTACTGACATCGTCACGGAGAACGATGATATTGAGCCACGCTCTATAGAGGAATGTCGACATAGAATTGATTGGGCAAAATGGAGAGAAGCTATCCAAGCAGAGTTGGCTTCCCTTGCAAAGCGTGAGGTGTTTGGACCGGTTGTACCAACACCCGCGAATGTGAACCCGATGGGAAACAAATGGGTCTTTGCAAGAAAACGCAATGAGAAAAACGAGGTCGTTCGCTATAAGGCGCGACTCGTGGCACAAGGTTTTTCACAGAGGCCTGAGATTGATTATGAAGAGACATATTCTCCTGTTATGCATGCAATTACTTTCAGATATCTGATCAGTCTGGTAGTCTCAGAAAGACTCGACATACATCTGATTTATGTGGTCACTGCGTATCTGTACGGGAAGTTAGATACAAATATTTATATGCGAGTCCTGGAAGGGTTATTTTTACCTGAGGGAAGACCACGCCATTTGTATTCACTTAAGCTCAAAAGAGCTCTATATGGATTGAAACAATCCGGGCGGATGTAGTATAATCGCCTTAGTGAATACTTAATAAAGGAAGGATATACAAACGATCCCATTTGCCCCTGCGTTTTTATAAAGAAATTAGAATCTGGATTTGCTATCATCGCTGTGTATGTCGATGATATCAACTTAATCGGGACTCCTGAAGAGCTCCGTAATGCTGCTGAATACCTGAAGAAGGAATTCGAGATGAAAGATCTCGGGAAAACGAAATTTTATCTCGGCTTGCAGATCGAGCATAACTCAAGTGGAGTTTTAGTCCATCAAACGGCATATACTGAGAAGATCCTGAAGCGTTTCAACATAGACAAAGCACATCCATTGAGTACTCCTATGGTTGTGAGATCTCTTGATATTGAGAAAGATCCATTCTGACCAAAGGAAGAAGATGAAGCACTACTTGGTCCTGAGGTACCATATTTGAGTGCAATCGACGCATTAATGTACTTGGCCCAATGTACCTGACCAGACATTGCATTTGCTGTGAATCTGTTAGCCAAGTTCAGTTCTGCCTCGACAGGGAGACAGGGAGACATTGGACAGGTGTCAAGCAGATTCTCCAATATCTCCGCGGGACTACAGACATGGGATTATTCTATCCGAAAAACCCATCAAATGGCTCTCAGATAATGGGATACACTAATGCCGAATACCTCTATGATCCCCACAAAGCTATCTCCCAATCTGGTTATGTTTTTACGAGTGGTGGTACTGCATTCTCTTGGCGATCCAACAAGCAAAGTCTTCCGGCCACTTCTTCTAATCATTCGGAGATTATTGCATTGCATGAATCCAGCCGGGAATGTGTGTGGCTACGATCATTGATTGGACATATTAGAAGCTCTTGCGCTCTACCCTCTGTCACTGATGTTCCAACAGTCATTTTTGAAGATAATGCCACTTGCATATCACAAGTCAGAGAAGGCTACATCAAAGATGATATTCAACAGATTCAATCATGTGAGAATTTTATTGATCTATTCACCAAGTCTCTGCCTACGACAATATTCAGAAAGCTGGTTTATGGTATTGGCATGAGACGGATGTATCATCAAGCGGACTGATTTGAGTGCCTGCTCAATCAGGGGGAGTATTCCGATGCCTGCTTTTGTCTGACTAGACCTTATCACGATGTACTCTTTTTCCTTTGTCAAGGTTTTGTCCCTCTGGGTTTTCCTTGTCAGAGTTTTTAATGAGGCAGCTTATGCGAGTCCAGCACTCTACTAAGTCATTGTACTCTTTTTCCCTTAGCCTAAGTTTTTGTCCCTCTGGATTTTTCCTGGCAAGGTTTTTAACGAGACAATTACCTTAGAATGGTGGACATCCAAGGGGGAGTGTTATGAAGTTAGAGGTGGCTGTCCTCATCGAACACATATGATAACTCATGTTATCACATGAGTCATCATCACATATGTGTCGACATCCTTTGGACCCTTATCCCTCTTTTGGTTCCTATATATATATAGGTTGAATTCTTTTGTTTTATGAATAAGATGTTGTATGAACAGAAACCAAGGATTGTATGAAGTTAACAGAGTGTAGCTAGTTTTGTACGTTGAGAAAAGCGTGTGATATATATCGAAAAGATGAATATGTATGTTATAAAAGAGTAAATAAGTAATATCATCTTCCCACTTCTCTCGATATATATACTCTGTGTGCCCAGAAATCATAACAATATTTAACTTTTTATCTTTTGATATGCCATTGTAGAATCCACTGCGAAGAAAAGAACTTTTATCCTTTAGTCTGCGACCTTAGGGCTGCACACGGTTCGGTTTGGTTGGTTTTTTATTAAATCTGTAGCCAAACCATTAATTAATTTAGGATTACCAAAACCATACCAAACTATGATGGTTTTTTTTTAGAACCAAAACCATACTAACGGTTTTTTAGATTTTTTGGGTTTTTCGATTTTTTTTAATTTCGAAATTTTTTAGGGGTTTTCGATTTCTTTTAACAGACAAATCATTCAAAACTAAGTTTAACTGGATTAAAAAAAATTAACATATGATATTTATCAATTGATCATTTAACTTAAACTAAAATATGACATAATTAGAGCACTTGCATTATAAAAAATTAAAGTTCGTTCAAACTTAAAAAATAAAAAATTGATAATAACCAAATATTTATTTAAATTTAAAACATAAAAAAAATGTCCAAGTGTTCAACCATCTTAAGTAATTATTAATTCTCTCTCTTTTTTTGTAAAAATTATTAAATTTAATATGAGAAGATCATCCTTACCAAAAATCATATCAATAAAAAATAATTATAGGGTAATTTATAGGTCATCTATTTTAATTATTACTTTTAAATTAAATTTTGATAGTGTTAAAATTTTTGGTACGATATGATTAGGACGAAGTCATAAATTTTTTTAAGAAGAAAACCACAAAGCACAACAAATTTTTTTAGTGTGCCTAAAAGCTTGTGGGGTACGTGTTAAAAAATGAGTTGGTTAAATTCTAATTTTACAAAAGATTTAGGCACAATATACTAAAATCTTTGTTGGGGCACTCAATTTCCTCATAGGTATTAGATGTTGGAGTTTAAATTTTTTTTGGTGGGGCACACTCCCCAACAACGTCCAAGATAGCTCATCCCCGAATATAATTTATTTTATTTTTTTATGAAGATACATGGTGAAGTTTGTTAAGAGTTCATCTTCATATCTTAAATATCTCTAAATAGATCCCAACATATTTTTCATAGCAACATAGTGGCAATTTTAATCATGGTATGTCCACAATTGAATTTTTCACAATAAAAATAATAACTATATAAAATAATAAATATATTATAAATAAATTAATAAATATGTATAAATTTGAGAACACACATCACACATATGTATTGCCTCGTATAGGATATAAATTGACATAGATAATTGACTTATGAAATTGTGATTATATTAAGAGTTAGGCTCCTTAATTCATATTTTCATAAGCTATTTATACATAATAATACATGTGTATACTATATAGGTATATGTGCGGGTTTTTTTCTGGTTTTTTAGTTTGGTCTTTCGGTTCGGTATTTTTGGTACGGTTTCAGTTTTTTTGGTTTTTTGAAAACATGAAAGCAAAACCAGACCACAAATATCGATTTTTGCGGTTTTTCAATTTTTCGGGTTTTGGGTTTTTTGGTTTTACGATTTGTCGGTATTTTTTTTTATTCGGACCGGTTCGGACTGGATTTAAAACCGCACCATGTGCAGCCCTAGCGACCGCGAACGATTAAAGAGAGAAAGAATAGAGTTTTTCCTCGAGATTCCTAACTAGGGGAAAATTTGTTTATGATGTGTAAAGGAGTCGCCTCCTAATTAATCTAGGAATCAGGACCTAATTTTGAAAAATCATTTTGTAAAATAAAACATGGCGATCTTCCTAACTAGTCTGGTCTGCGAAGAGAGATTCTTGGTAAGGGAATCTTAGTATGGGTCGGAAAGGTGTTAGGTACCCGACAACCACCCGATCAAGAGATCAACCTCAACTTCACGACCAAAGGGTATTTTGGAATTTCTTGATCAAACTACAATTATTTTAAAAAAGAGTGTGTACAAAGGAAAATAAGTTTGCAACCCTCTAGATCTACGTTTCATGCTTATAAAGTTCTGGGGCAAAAATAAAACAGACGGTACACATGCACTGTCTCGGAACACGTTTTAAAATAAAGTGACACGTATATCTTGGTACACGTGCACAGAAAGCATATTACACATAGGAACGATTCCATGTGTAAACAAAAGAACATATAGATTCTATTTTATATGTGGCAAGCATGGTTGCTCATGGGCTCCATCCCGTAAACAAATAAGAACGAACAAGTGAGTTCTATCCCACGAAGCAAGCAAGGGTTATACGTGGATTTGATTCCACGAACAACCGGTTCATATATGGTTCCATTCTATATACAAACAACTAGACACAAACGGACTTTATCCCATTCGTGGTCCAAGAATTACAAGTGGACGCAATTCTATAAGTAATGAGAATGTACGGGAGCTCAATCCCATGACGTGGATTCTATTCCACGTACGTGCCAAGGAAGACACTTAGGCCCTGCTTGGTATCATGGTGAATGTTTGATGTCTTCAAATGTTTACTATCATAGATGTTTACTGTACGAAATGTTAGCACGGGAAATACTTATTTCTCCTTGGTATTCCAGACATAAATGTGTCGTAAATATTTAACGTTGCTTGGTACGCACAATCAAATGCCAAAAACTTAGCATTTCTCACTTAGCATTTCTCTTTGAATCCTTCATCAATATTATTTTAATTAAAAACACAGTTCAAACTATACCTAACACTAATTTAAATTTTAATAACCTAAATTAGATCAAAATTGAACAAAAATATTTTGACATTGAAATAGATTTTATGATTTCAGTCCTAATTAATTGAAAATGAAAAAGAATCAATTGAAATCAAACAGAATAGAGAATACAATTGAACAGATTTTTTAACTTCAACCCTAACTAATTAAAATTATGTAAAAATTAATTGAACTTGAACAGAAATATACCCTAAACATAAAATTATCACAAAAAGATTTGGCCTTTCAGAAATGTTAAAATCAATTTGTGGATAGATTTAAACCTAATAAATTACAAAATGAATAGAATATAAAAAATAAAAATAAAAAGTTCAAGTTTGATGTTGATTTTACCACAAACGGATTTGGTTTTGAACTGGATTCAAACGCCAAAAGTTGAATCTACTTCAAACCTTAACCAATTTGTAAAATTAAAATCCCCAAAAAAAAATTAGCTTCAAAACCCACTTCTTATTCAGTTAGAGAGAGAGAGAGAGGAGGGAGGGAGGAAGAAGAACATCACCGTCCTCATCCTCTGGTTTGACCATCTCAAATGCTCTTTTGTTTGCTCATCTTCTCATCTTCCAGAAACCCACATCGATCTAGGGCTTTAGTTGTTCATGCATGTAGAGAAATATCCTGCTTCTAGATGAAGGGAAAGATCCGAGCAGAACTAAAACTGCTTCTAAATTAGATCTGTAGGTCGGCTGCGAATGCTCCCCGCACAGTGCCAGGGACGTTCGTTGAGTTTTTAGCCTTAAATTGGTGGGCCCGCCCGCTGTAAAAGTTTTCCATAAATGGTTTTTGTTCTGCCCTACCAAGCGCCCCCTTTTATTACTTAATCACGGTGAACATCTGCAGGGCAAATGTATCTGGGTGTACCAAGGGGG
>MVGT01002307.1:106977-136029 GCA_002174775.1 Macleaya cordata | reverse complement strand
CTGACTCATCTTCTTGTTGACAATTTTACCCTTATGTGTATAAGGCATTTGCATCATGTGCTTAAACTAAAAGCTTCAATGAAATTTATACCATATAAAATCCTAAACATTTCAACCCCATTTTTATATTCTACCACTGAACCAAATCAATTCAAACAAAGACTTAACAAAAATACATTAAGTACTAAAAAACCCCTATAGAAATCTAACGTCGTCAAAGTTGTAGTCGTCGTCTACTATTTATCTCCTTCTCTACTGGATGAGGATGACGAGATCCATCTGCAGCCAAGAGAGACCATTCCATAAGTTTATAACCAACAATTACCTTTAACTAGTTTGATGAATTTTATCTAATTAATATATCTATATGTTCCTGTCATGCATAGAAGAATTTTAGAATCCAAATAATAGCTATGTCATTTTACATCGTTGATGCACCTCTTCAAAAACATTCCTATCCAACATAAAACTTTAAAACAAACACTAGTTATATCCTTAATCGTCAACCATTTCAAACAGAGCCTCGTCTCAATTGGGTTCAGCTAGATGAACTGTCTCAATTAGGTTCAGCTACATAAACCGTTGCATTCCCCAGCCCACTAAAAAAGAAACAACCATCAAAAGTTCTTACCTATAGTGTACAACTAGACAAAACTATTTAAAAGGATTGAGCAAGTTTCTTCTTATTTAAAGTGCAACCTTATAATCCAGAGCATTACAGTGAGCAAGGACCAGGTCCTTCGATACTAATCAACAATATAATGGGTATTTACTAATCCAGAAAAGAGGATCATAAAGAAAATAGCTAAGCAGATGCTAATTCAGTACCCAAGCAGATAGTAGTGAGAGAGAATTCAGTCAATCTAAGGTGGGTCAAGCTAGTACTTATGAGTGACTGTGGGGCTAAATAAGTCTGCCAAGATAACATTCTTTTTTAAGTGTGGTGTCTGGTGTGGATCATGACATAAGAATTTGAAAAATAAATATAAAGTATAAGATGTTAATTTTTACTGCAAAACGACTAATTAATATGTTGTTTAACATAAAAATTTAAAAAGATTACTAGTTTCACTCATCAGGAAATGAAATTCTATCAACCCAAATATTCTTTTCTACAATAATCCACCATCCTATTGGTGAGCACTTGGACTCTCAAAAGCCCAACCTAACCCACCATCCTGCAAGTACCCACCTTTAGGATGTGAGGGTATCAAAATGATGTCATGTTAAAAAGATGTGAGGGTATCAAAATGATTCCTCAATATGCACTCTAACAATAGCATTAAAAATGAGAAAATGGAAAAGAGAGACTGATTCAATCAACCTCTTCTCTGTAACACTTGAGGCATCAAATGGAATCACATTCTAGTACTAACATGCCTTGATTTTACTATTTCTGATTTTAATAAGTGAATTAACATCAGAATGCAATCAATTCTTATAGTTCAAAAATGCATGGCCACAATATGTAAATTGGTGACTTGATTGTATGAGTAATGCCCTTAGTTTTGTGTAATAATTAAAAGAGCATGTGGCTGGTAATATCTAATTAATTGACTCCATAACTACCCCCAACTGTAAAAAAGCCCCTTCTCTTGTTCATCCCACATATATATAAAATGATCCTTAATTAATTATGTAATTTACAGCCTACCGTAAATTACATTCTGCATATCCTTAAATTTATTTTCTTAAAGCATATTATACATTACAGCCTTATGGGTGAAGAATTCACTGCATTGATCGTTCTAATTTTTTTAAGCAAACACATTAAAATCAGTCATTTTGGCTGTATCAATTTGTATGGTGATATCTACTTTTAATTAGATTGTGTTACAATAGCTAAAGTGTATCTTAATTAAGCACTGTAACAAGTGAAACCCTAGTTTTACTTTTGCTTGGTGGTGTTCCTCCTTCTGATTGTGTCATTCAATAAGTGCTAAAGTTAACATTTGTCAAACATCACTTTTTTTAAACACTCAAAACTAGCTTATTAAATAATCTACAACCTAATTTTTAAAAATTTTAAACTATCTTTTTCATATGGATGGTGGTTGCAACCTCATCAAATTAAGGCCATTCTCAGTCAGATTCTTATCTAACTGAGAACCAAATTTTACCATCATTTAATTTGAAGCAAGGGTGTTCTTTCTTGGGTTGATTGAATTCGATGAAATGCTAATATCTACTACTGTAATGTGACTCTCTTTCGAGTGAACTTCTTCCAGTTCGTTTGTGTGATGCACAAGGGGTCCAACTTTGTTGAAAAGATTTTAATTCACAGATTTTTGTTGCAAATCTGGTTCCGTGCAGATATATAGAAATCTAAACCTCTGAAACCCTAAAAATTAACTTTCTTTCCATCAACAAAACCTCATTAGCACATAAACAAATGATATAGTTAAATTTCTCTTGCAGAACAAAAAAAAACTCAAATTTCTTTTTTTCTCTAGAATAAAGAGTTGAGGGAGATTGACTTACCGGCAGACGGAGATAGCAGCGAGGGTTTCTCGGCAACCTACGTTTTCTGATAGATGGAGTTTAGATCTGAAGCTGAGATCAATCTCAGATCGAGATCGAGAGAGGAAACAGAGATCGATAGAGAGAGAAAAAAATGAAAGAGTGAGAGATGACCAGAGAAAGAAAACAAAAGAGGAGATATAGAGAGCTAACCTAGAGTCCGATCTTACCGTCGACGATTGAGGAAGATCGATCTTCGAAGGTTTAGATTTAGAAAAAAAATTCTAGGGTTTCTCTGTTGAAACTTGGATGGGAAGAGAATTTGATTTTTTTTAACCGAAATGGAGTTTTAATGCTTGGGGTAATATCATCATTTTAAAATGTTTAGGAGAATAAAATAGTAATTTGGTCGAATCAGATATCCATCTCCCCATTCAGCTATAAATTGTAGCTTACTCATTTCCTTTCAAATCAGATGTTTCATCTGACTCAAGTTTTGATTCAGATATTCAAAAAAAAAAACAATCTGAAATCTGACTCAACACGAGTCAGACCTGAGTCAGATTTCAGATCTCCGAGTCAGCAAAAAACAAACACCCCCTTAGACTCTGTGATGTGGCACGTGTGTATCATTGCACACGTGACACAAAAGAAAGTTTGTTAGTATTTGAAAATAATTTGACATATGTATTGGTACACATGGCCCAATGGGTCTTTTGATGATGATGACACGTGTTTGCTATTGCACATGGGGCCCGATGATTTTGAAATGGATGAGTTACTCCTAGAATTTCGGGGACGAATAATCTAGAGATCCTAGCTCTTGAAAAATTTCTAGCTCTAGGATGACCATAATCCAAATCTAATGCAAGTGATTTGATTAGATAGAAAACTTGTGTTTCTTTTCTTATTTTTGACAATCTTTGATTATTGTAAAGATGAGGTTAGTATAAGAATTAACCCTACTAATCGAGTATGTAAGACCATCGATGTGCCGTAGGCACGCATGCCATACTTCAGTGTGCCAGTCCATGGTAATCACACTTGACGAGTTTAGGCTATTCCTAGCCTAATCCCGAAAAATAACAAACAATTCTAGTCTAATGCTATTCCAAACTAAGAAAGCAAGAGAACAAATAACCCTAGACCCAATGCTATATTAGACTTAGAACAATGGCATGTCTACCCTAGATTATCTTATTCTAGGTTAAAAATAACCTACATTTTCAGTTGATTTTGTTAAAGTTTGGGGATTTTTGGGCTTGTTAAGCCCAAGTGAGAGTAGAAGGGCCACAAATAAGTTGGAGTGGATCATAAGGCCCATGAGGGTTTAGGAAATCCATGAGAGTAATGGGCGCATTTAAGCAAAAAGAATGAGTAGGCCCAAAAAGCCTAATAGGTGGGTTGTAAAATCCAAGTAGTTTATTTGAAAGCTTATTTGTTATTTTTATTTTTTTCTAAGGGCAAACATGAAAAGTGACGAGGCACTAGTTCAAACCCTATTGTTTCATGTCAAACATTGAAATACTTGAATTAAATAAGTAAAGCAAAGCAGTAAAGAGAATTTTAGCCAAAAATGAGGATTTCTACATATTAAACAATCTCTTAGGTATTTTGTCAAACACATTTAAGGTGTATATTCAAACTACCATAACTTCTTCGTTTCAAAACTTTTTTGATTTATTTTTTAGCTCATTTTGTATATTTTTTCATACTCTACAAGACTATGATATTAGATTTTTTATTTCAAACTTGTATTGAAAGATTCTAGCACATTTTTGCTTACTTTTCATGTTGTAGAGATTTGAAAATCAACCCTTACATACTCACATATTTGATAGCATGGCCAAATGATTAATTCTTATACTAAATATGTTATATTTAGCATTAACTATGCATTTTCATTCAAATTAAGATATCATCACATGATGGAACAACATCCAAAATAGTCTAATCTTGCTAGCTCATCAAACCACTCATTATTTCATGTTACATAAATATTAAACATGTTTAAATCATTATTTATTTTAACTGTATTTAAAGATTTTAACAATAATAAAGATTAATAACAATGCATTCCAACAAAATGACTAATAAGTCATTTATGCACATCAAAATGATATCACGAGGAAGGAAAAATCCATAAAATGACACATTTATTTATTTATTCCAACTACATTATACAACATTTAGGATGTAATTTCTACTACAAATGAAAAGGGGGTGATGATCACCTACCTATTTTTCTTAAGATATGCAATGAAGAGAGTGAAGAAAACTCATTGATCAACCCCTCCATTAAGATATGATAATTTCTTTTGTTGATGATAAATAAAGATAATAACTTTTTTTCTTTTGGAAAAAATGGGGTGATTTGCTACTAAGTCTCTCTAACTAAACCTTAAGATGGAAAGAAAACTCAATGAATTTGAGTTCTTCCCATCATGAATGAGGTTTGATGGTATTGGATCCAGACTACTTTGATTAGGTAAGATGTAGATGATAGTTGATGGATGATGGGGCTAAAGTGTAAGGCTAAGATCTAATGGAAATGGGTTTACTCTCACCGAACTCTATTTCTCTCCTTCTAAAGCTCTTGAGTGCTCTCAAGCTATTCAATGTAACTTATAAGATCTATTGAATGCATCTCCCATGAGATCTATTGAATGCTCCCCAAGAGATCCATTCAATGTTCCCCTTCAAATGTTAGAGATCTCCACTATTTATAGAAAATATTAAGGTGTTGGTGAGGTGTAAATAATGTTAGGGTTGAGAGATGAGAGAGGATGAAAGATATCTAAAAAATTTGGGTGGAAAAGGGTAAAAATAAGGGTTTTAGGGGCATTTTTAACTGCAGCCGTTAGATCGATCAGATCTAACAGCTTGCTTAAAATAGCTGATGGTGTGTGATAGATTCGGAAGGTGCATGCGATAAAGGAGGCAAAGAAGAGCTAATTGTGGGGACCACACAGCCACGTGTACTGGCCAAGTGGGCACATGACATGGAGTACTAGGGGGCATGTCAACTTTCAGAAAGAGTTTCTATTTCCTTAGGTTTCCATTATATGTTAGGAAGTTTCTAATTACTTTTTAAGTAGGTTTCTTTTTATATTTTTAAGTAGGTTTCTTTTTATAGCTTCCTAGTTTTATTAGAATTGGAAGTATGCAGACTATATAAGTTGTTTTGGATGTGAGAATTCAATAGAGAAGATTAGTTTATTGTGGTAATTTTAATTGTTTGCTTGAGAGTTTCTGCTGGCCTCTGGATAAGAATTTTAGGGTTCTTATCAATTGGTATCAGAGCCCTCTGATCCTAGCCCATCACCTTTCATTGACATCTACCTTCATCGTCTTGGTGCAACAAACTTGTCACCGTGGAAAGACATCCCCAATCACGTGTTAGAGGTAATTTTATTTTATTTTCAGTTGACTTTATTTTTGGTCCTTCTTTCCTTTTATTAACCTTCCGTACCAACTATCTAACTTAATTTATTAGTTACCAAGTACAATTTCACTTTAGCCTTCACCTTACCACTCCCCAATCATAGTTTTTAAGTTTAGGATTTAAAAAAGAAAAAAGAAAAAAATAGTACACTTAATCCATTTTGATCCCACCACCTTCGATTTTGTTTTGACATTGTATGGTCAAAACCCGTCGTCAAAAAAGAGCGAAGATGGAACAATCAATCCAAAATCTCACCAACGCTATCACTACCCAGTCCGACAACATCAACCGTTTGGTTGACAGATTCGACAGGTTATGCGAGATAAGGGAAAAAATTCTCCAACTTCGGTTAACACGGGTTTCCAAGGCTCTTATGGTCCACGTCCGGATGGGGATCGCATAGGGAAATTATTTTTTCCCCGGTGTGATGGAAGTGATCCAGAGGGATGGATTTTCCAGACAGAACAATATTTCGAATTTTATAATACTCTACCAGAACAAAGGGTTCGTTTGGCTAGCTTCCACCTTGATGGAAGAACACTTCAATGGTATAAGTGGACTCTTTCTACGTCACCCAGTATTTTGTGGGGTGATTTTTGCACTACCTTTCTTGATCGATTTGGCGCTACTAAGTATGAAGATCCGACAGCCGCTTTAGCAAAAATTCGTCAAACTGGTTCACTTGCTGAATATCAAGAGGAGTTCGAGCGCCTCTCCAATCGTGTTGACGGTCTTCCCCAAAGGTTTCTGGTGAGTTGTTTCGTGGGAGGGTTGAAGGATGAAGTACGTCTCGAAACTCAGTCCTTTCGACCACTCACACTTGGTGAGGCCATTACTGTTGCACGATTGCAAGATGAAAAGGTGGCATTACGCAATCGAACCGTGAGGAGCATCTCGCGTCCTCCACCACCCACATCTTCTCAAGTTCGAACTACTCAACGCACACCAGCTCCAACTGTTCGTAGGTTAACTCCAGAACAAGCCGAAGAGAGACGAAAACAACAACTCTGTTATAACTGTGACGAATGCTGGTTTCGCGGCCATCGCTGCAAGACTTAGACTCTCTTCTTAATTGAAGGAGATGATGTGGATGCAGTTGAAGATGTGGAGATCGGCGAATGTGAAGGGGATGGGACGCCAGAAATCTCTGTGCATGCTCTAACAGGATCTCAAACACCACAAACCATGCGCTTGCTGGGAGAAGTTAAGCATGCTAAGATAACAATTTTAATAGATTCAGGCTGCACCCATAATTTTATTGATCCTGCAATCCCTAAGCAATAAGGGATTAACTTTGTTACTGATGAGCGTTTTGAAGTGATGGTAGCTAACGGTAATCGTATATCATGCTTGGGGGGGTGCCCCAACTTAGAATTTCGCCTTCAAGAATATTCATTCACAAGCGACTTCCATGTTTTATCACTTGGGGGGTGCGATATGGTACTTGGAGCACAATGGCTTCAAACATTAGGCTCTATCAGTTGGAACTTCAGATTCTTAACTATGGAGTTTGTCATCCAAGGCCAAACCATCAAGTTAGAAGGAGAGCGAACCCAAAGCAACCATATAGCTTCAAGTCATACGATGGAAAGGCTGCTGAAACAAGGCGCTCAAGGAGTGATCTGTCAAATACAAAATAAGCCTTCAAACACGGGACCGGTCATTATATCAGCTGAGATTGAAGATTTGATTTCCCAATTTAGTAGGGTATTCTCCACACCCATACATTTTCCACCGGTCAGGTCTCATGATCATCGGATTCCATTAGTCCCTGGTACTGCTCCCATTAATGTAAGACCTTATAGGTATGCTCACTATAAAAAAGCTGAGATAGAAAAGGCTGTGAAAGAACTCTTGGAATCAGGTTTGATCCGAGCCAGCACAAGTCCTTTTTCTTCTCCGATGTTGTTAGTTAAAAAAAAGGACGGTACGTGGAGGATGTGCATCGACTATAGGTCCCTTAATTAGGCCACCGTCAAAGATAAGTTTCCAATTCCTGTGATTGATGAATTACTTGATGAATTGCATGGGGCTAGTTTCTTTTCAAAACTAGATCTTCGGTCTGGTTATCATCAAATTCGAATGCATGATGCTGATGTTACTAAAACTGCCTTTCGCACTCATGATGGACACTATGAATTTTTAGTGATGCCATTTGGTCTAACTAATGCCCCATCTACTTTTCAACATCTGATGAATGATATCTTTAGGCCTTACTTACGTAAGTTTATTCTTGTTTTCTTTGATGATATATTGGTGTATAGCAAGAGTTGGGGGGATCACCTTCAACACCTCAAGCTTACTTTTCAATTACTACAGGATCATCAGTTGGTGGTTAAACTTAGTAAGTGTTCATTTGGGAGGGCTGAAACCGAGTTTTTGGGCCATATAATTTCAGTTGATGGTGTGGCAGCAGATTCTTCTAAGGTTGTTAGCATGACTACTTGGCCTACTCCCAAAATAGTTAAAGCCCTTCGCGGATTTTTGGGTCTGACAGGCTATTACCGCAAATTTGTCAAGAATTACAGTCAGATTGCTCACCCTTTAACTCAGTTACTAAAGAAGGACAATTTTATATGGACAACTGAAGCTGAGGTTTCCTTTTAAGCACTTAAGCAAGCTATGACTACCACACCCGTGCTAGCTCTACCGGATTTTTCTAAGAAATTCGAGATTGAGAGTGATGCAAGTGGAAATGGTTTGGGAGCAGTATTAATGCAAGAGAAGCGTCCTATTGCTTACACTAGTAAGGTGTTAGGCCCTCGACATCTCGGCCTTTCTACTTACGAAAAGGAATTGTTAGCGGTGGTTCATGCTGTCACTAAATGGCGACCCTACCTCTTAGGAAGCCGGTTTACCATACGCACAGATCAGCAAAGTTTAAAACATCTTTTAGAGGCACGTGCTACAACTCCTTCACAACAGAAATGGTTAGCTAAATTGTTGGGCTATGATTATGAAATAGTTTACAAGCGAGAAGTTGAGAATAAGGCTGCTGATGCCCTCTCACGGATGTACGAAACCAATGAAATAAATGCTATCTCCTATTCGAGCTGTTCGTGGTTGGATGAACTGAAGGCAGATCTTAAAACTGATCCGTGGATTCAAAATCGCATTGCCTAAATTAATCATACTCGTTTTGGAGCCAAACATTTTTCTGTCCAGAATGGGTTGTTGAAATATCATCAACAATTGGTGTTGAGTCCGACTTCTAAATGGAAAGAAATATTGCTACAAGAATTTCACTCTTCACCTGCAGCGGGTCATTCAGGTTATTTGAAGACGATAAAGCGTTTAACCAAGCTATTTTATTGGCAGGGAATGCGACAAGATGTCAAGGATTACATCGCACGTTGTGAGGTGTGTCAAAGAAATAAGTATGACACCTTATCTCCCGCCGGCTTATTGCAACCTCTACCCATCCCTGATACTATATGGACTGAGATCTCCATGGATTTCGTGGATGGATTACCTAATTCTTTTGGAAAAACAGTGATTTTTTGTAGTAGTTGATCGCCTTACTAAATATGCGCATTTTATGGAACTTCGCCATCCGTATACAGTAGCTTCGGTGGCTAAAGTCTTCCTTGAGAATGTGGTAAAATTGCATGGTTTCCCTAAGTCCATAGTTTCTGATCGAGACGCGGTCTTTACAAGTAGATTCTGGCAAGAGTTATTTAACCTACAGGGCACCCAACTCAAGATGAGTTCCTCCTACCATCCACAAACTGATGGGCAGACTGAGGTAGTGAATAGATGTTTAGAGGCTTATTTACGTTTTTTTGCAGGAATAAAACCCAAGAGCTGGTCATCTTGGTTACATTGGGCTGAGTATTGGTACAATACAACATACCATACCTCTACTAAGATGACGCCATTCGAGGCTTTATATGGCATACCACCGCCCGTTTTTCATACTTACACGCCTGTAGAAGCACAAATTACTCCTTTGGATGATGCTCTTGTTCGTAGAGATAACATAATTACCACTCTTAAGGTTAACTTGCATGCTGCCCAGAACCGAATGAAGCAACAAGCCGATTTACATCGAACTGAGAAGGAATTTCAAACTGGGGATTATGTGTACTTGAAGCTGCGACCCTATAGACAACATTCAACTGTACGACGATTCAACCAGAAATTGTCGCCTCGTTATTATGGGCCGTATAAAATTATTCAAAAAATCGGCAAGGTAGCATATCAGCTCGAGCTTCCTGATGATTCGCGAATACACCCAGTGTTTCATGTTTCTTATTTGAAGAAAGTTGTCGTTGCAAATATACCGGTCACTACGTCTTTGCCAGCACAAATTGAGGAGGACGATGATGAAGTAGTTGTTTCTGCCATTAACCTTGGGGACAAGGTTCAACTTAAGGGAGGGGGAATGATAGATTCGGAAGGTGCATGCGATAAAGGAGGCAAAGAAGAGTTAATTGTGGGGACCACACAGCCACGTGTACTGGCCAAGTGGGCACATGACGTGGAGTACTAGGGGGCATATCAACTTTCAGAAAGAGTTTCTATTTCCTCAGGTTTCCATTATATGTTAGGAAGTTTCTAATTACTTTTTAAGTAGGTTTCTTTTTATATTTTTAAGTAGGTTTCTTTTTAGAGCTTCCTAGTTTTATTAGAATTGGAAGTATGCAGACTATATAAGTTGTTTTGGACGTGGGAATTCAATAGAGTAGATTAGTTTATTGTGGTAATTTTAATTGTTTGCTTGAGAGTTTCTGCTGGCCTCTAAATAAGAATTTTAGGGTTCTTATCAGTGTGCCATTGGGATATTCCAGAGAATATTCCAACGGTTCTAGCCCCTTGGAAAGTGGTTTTAATCTCGTTCCAACTCCGATTCCTATTCCGATTTTGATTTTGAACCCAAATTAAGCCTAATTTCACTCCAATTTTCAAAATTTCTTGTTTTATTCATCAATTAGCATCAAATGTGAATCTAATTAAGTCTGGAAAACTTAATGTAGTCAATCTTTGGTCAATCTAAGGTCAATTTTAGAGTTTTTCACCTAATTTCTTCAATTATGCTCAATTTTGAGCCAAATTAACTCCAACTAAACTAAATTGAGTTGAGAGGTGTGGTCAATCTGAGTTGAATTAGTGGTTGATTGGGTTGAATTAAGGGCGATTGAGACATTGATCTCGCAGTACACTCTAATTTTGAGTGTTTAGTATCTCAGGGCGAAAATTGGTGTATGCAACCATACTAAATTTTTTACTTGTCAACTTATAAGTTAATATTTTACCAAACAAACTTCTCTTAACTTTAGATTTATCAAAAGTAGAAGTACTTCTAGTAAAAGCACTTTAATTTATGTTTGCGAATGCCTTAATTAATTTCGTGGGTTTTTGGTCGGGGATCATTGATATAATTTCGATAATTTGTAGTGGGATCACAGGAAAAAAAAAAAAGATGAAAAAAGCTGTGAATATTATTAAAGATTACACTGATGCATTTCAAAGAGGGCCTATGACATGATATCGTGCCTTAATAGCCCATCATCATTCCACTGATTCGTATATCAGCTACATTGACCGTCATGGAAAATGCTAAAAGGTACGTACATTTTGGGGGATTTTCTTCCCCCAAACCCATCGTATGGCCATTATCCCCTCGTGATTTGAATCACATCCTTGAGTTTCGTCTTTCCCAAACTTCAAGGCATGGACTACCGTCCACCTCAGGGAGGGATGTAAATCCCTCAAAATGTGTGTACATTCTAGCATCACTCGACCGTCATAATCTTACAATCATTTTTTATTTATTCATTTTGTTTTGCAGAAAATAATGTTGCGACTATTGTCCAATCAAAAAAAATGTTGCAATTATTGGTATTATTCGAAATTCACTTAAAAATAGGGACAATTAGTAATATACCCCGAAAAAATTAATTGTTTTTGCGATATACTCCCATTTTAATTGAAATTAGGGATATACCCTCAAGTTGATGGTTTCTGTCAAAAGAGCCGTTAAGTAACTACGTGCACAACACGTGATAAGTTATTTTACCAAAACACCCTTATTAGGGATAATTAATGATATACCCCCAAAAAATTAATTACGTTTTCGATATACCCCCATTTTAATCGAGTTAGGAATATATCCCCAAGGTCACAATTTCTGTCAAAAGGGATGTTAAATGACCACGTGATAGGTGCTTTCTGTCAAAAGGGACGTTAAGTCTCATTTCTCTACTCTAGATCTCTCGATCCCTCTTTCTGTAATAACTACTACTTTTTTTTTTGGTTTTTCTCAATGTTTTCTCTCGTGTTATCTTCTTTCTCTGCAACTTAGGGGTGGGACTTGGTTTGGGTCAACCTGACCAACCTGAACTCGACTCGGTATTTGGGCAAGTATGGGCAAAGGTCATTGGGCATTTGGGCAAGTATGGACATTATTTTGTCAACCCGTAGTCTAATTGGGCAAGCATTGGCATAGATAATTGCCAACCAGGGCAATTTACCCAATCCGAAAAACTTATATATATATATATATATAGAGAGAGAGAGATTTTAATTGATTTCTAACATGGAAATATGTAGCAAGAAAAAGAAAATTCTCATTTTTCCAAGTATTTTGAAAGATATAAATTGATAAATATATTAAGTTACTAATATAAGGTGAAGGTGTTAAGACTCAAAACAAAAACTTTCATTTTGTTTCATTATATTTAAAGTAAAAAAATAATATTACTTAATAAGTAAAACTCAAAAAGTATAAAAATAATTGTGGATTTAGACTTCGTCGTTACTTTTTTATTTTGAAGTTATGGCTAATATTTTGTTAAAATTTTTTATTTTTTATGTGAGCATATTATTAGTTTGTTTATCTTTTGAAAATATGAAGCATATTTTATTTATTTAAAATTTTTTACTTTTTTGTAATTATTTTTTATATTAATAATTCCATTAAATCACCTAATTTTTTTGAAACATGTGCAACCTGAAGAACCCAAGAAACCCACTAGGTTAATGCGTGGGTAAACCTCTTATGAGTTTTGTGGGTTCTATCGGCATTCTGGGTAAAAGAAGTACAGTGTGGGCATGGCATGTTCAAAGCCTTTAAACTTTCCTCTCTCTAGCTACCATTAATCACCTTCCAAGGTCTAAGAATGCTTGCTTATTTCCTGGTCGTTGGTTCGAGGTTTGATGTCCTAGCTGTCGAATTGATATCATACGATGCACCCAAGTAGAAGGGACCCAAGGGTATACTCTAGGTATTTAGAAAATTGGACAATTAGTGATATACCCCCAAAAAATTAATTACATTAATTTGCGATATACCTTCATTTTAATTGAAATTAGGGATATACCCTCAAATTCACGGTTTCTGACAAAAGGGTGATTATTTTAGAAAATACGAATCTTAAGTAGTTAATGTGTGGGTATTTTTGTAAAAATACATGTCATGTGTTGTGCACGTGGTCACTTAATTTCTCCTTTGACGCAAATCATGAACTTAGGGTTATATCTCTAATTTCAATTAAAATAGGGGTATATTGCAAAGATAATTAATTTTTTGAGGGTATATTGCTAATTATCCCTAATAAGGGCATTTTGGTAAAATAACCATCACGTGTTGTGCACGTGGTCACTTAACGGCCCTTTTGATAGAAATCGTGAACTTGAGGGTATATCTCTAATTTCAATTAAAATGGGGGTATATCCCAAAAACAATTAATTTTTTGGGGTATATCACTAATTCCCACAAAATAGAAAAATATGGTGTAACCTACTGTGCATTGGCGTATGATTAATTATTGATGATGATGATGATGATTGCAGTGACTAATTAGTGGCACTTACCTCGGAGATTGTTTTTTTGCCACTAATTAGTGGCACTTACCTCTTTGCAACTAGATCAAAATCAATACGAATGGTTCTTCTTATGGCAATCCAGGAATCAGCTGGTTGTGGTGGCATCTTTCGGGACTGTATAGGTTCAGTTATTGGTTGTTTCGGTGAATACATTGGAGAAACGAATGCTGTGTACGCAGAATTTTAGCGGCAATCCGCGCTTCAGAGCTGGCCCATCAAAAAGGCTGGAGAAGATTATGGCTTGAATGCAACTCCATTCTTGTAATTCAGGCTCTCGGGGGTAAACCTTCCCCCCTTGGAAACTAACGACCAGATGGGAGAATTGTATTTCAACTCTCAACCCAAAGAGATTCTTTTTCTCTCACATTTACACGCTCTTGCTAATTTGGGGTCTTCCTCATATTCTTCTAGTTGGTGGGACTCAATTCCAACTTTTATCGCTGGAGATGTGGGTCGGGACAAATTGAGTCTTCCTTATTTCCCATTTCAGTAATGTTATTTTCATGCTTAATTGCTTGCTTCTTTAAGAGCTTGTTGTAATATGCTTCAATGGAGGTAAGGCTCTAACGTCCCCCTCTTGTGGTTCTTTTGGTTTTTTTTATCTCTTTCATCTAATATATTACGTCCTTTAAAAAAAAAAAAAACTCATACAAAATATTTTTTATTTTTCACTACTAACTAGTAGTAGTAAGCGGCAAACCTTTATATTTGGAATTCAAACTCATTAATTGGCACTAATCTGTTTTCAATCACTTAGACCATCCACATTGGTTGAAAAATTTGGAATTTTTCTATAAAAACATGCGCAGTGGAGGAAGTTAAAAGCTAGTTTTAGCTTACGTGAATATTTCAAAGGCCAAATTTAGATTTTTAGAAACGAATTTGGAGAAATTTTACGGGGCGGGGGACAGGCTAGCCGCCTGATGCTGGGCGGGCAGGGAGGTGCCCGTCCTATATTTATTTTTATTTTTTTTTATTTTAAAAATTGTAGGGCAGGGTGCTTGTACCCCGCCTGTTGCTGGGCGGTGTGTGCCGCCTAGCAATTATTTATTTATTTTTTTTATTTTTTAAATTGGAAATGGATTCTAAAGGAATTTTAAAAAAGGTAAAAATATTTTTTAAAGCATTTAAAGAAAAACGTTTGGAAGTGGTTTTGGAAAAATGGATTCTAAGAGAATTTTAAAAAAGGTAAAAATATTTTCTAAAGCATTTAAAAAAAGGTTGATTTTGGATCAACCCCAGTTTAGTGTCAGTTTCCCCCAGTAGTGGGGTGAACTGCATCTGAATTGGGGGTGATTTATAATCTTATGGGGTAAAAAAAATTCTTGTTATATGGTGTGAACTATAAGGGTTGATTTATGAAGCTAAAAAGATCAAAATTTCGCAAAATCACGGTTTTGAGAGAGGAGAGAGACCAAAATCACAAATTTTACTCTCTTTTTTTTCGGCTCAATAACAAAAGAAATTTTATTGAAATTAGAAGAAGAGCAAGTGTTGATTTCAATCCCTTTGTAAGTCGCTTCAACGAGAGAGGCTGTGAAATCCAGTATGATTTATTGGTCAATCAAAAAGATCAGATATCCTAATTATAAATTTCGCATGTTGATCATAGATTTAGAAAACTAAAAAATATCTGAGCCCAACATAATCCACCAAAATCTAAACGGAAGACAAGATTTAAACAAAAATGATGAGATAAAAGAACCCATGGGATCGAGAAAACCAAAACGCACTTGACTAAATGGGATTTAAGGGGGAAGAAACAGAAATAGCAGATTAATGGGGGATGAAGAGGAAGAGAACCTGAGATAAAGTGAGTAAATAAGTTAGTGAGCTGAGCAGGGCTTAGCAAATTTATAAATTGCATCTTTGCTTCCCCCTTTGTTAAATGGAGATAATTTAAAGAATATTATATACAAAAGTAATACAGAAATCACCAAAGAGATCACAAGTTGATTTCAATCCCTTTCTTGATTTATGAATCAGTATTTTCTTTGTTGATTTATGATAAGAGTTATAAGAAACTCTCTTTCTTACATAGGACGGTTTTTTTTTTCTTCTAGGGTAAACTACTACATGTTAGACCCATATAATGAGGACAGGTTTAACAACTTCAAAAATTTGAAATTGGGGTGAACCGACACTAACTTGGGGTAGATCCATAACTACCGTCTGGAAGTGGTTTTGGAAAAATGGGTTCTAAAGAAATTTTAAAAAAGGTAAAAATATTTTTTAAAGCATTTAAAAAAANATTTCTTTTATTTTTGAATTTTTTTGAATTTTTTTTAATTAATCCTCACCGTCTGATGCCAGGCGGGCTGGTGGGACACCGCCTGGCATTATTTTTTGTTTTTGTTAAAAAAAGCCTAAAATGCCCCCCTTTTATTATTTTATTATAAATTTTTAAAGTTTTTTAACTTCCACCACTACTCAACTCTATTTCCGTAGCTATTTTTACCTTACCATCGTTGTGGATGTTCTTAAATACTATTTAATGTGTTGGAGGCCTAAAATTAAAAATTTGCTTCTTATTACTACTAGTTAGTAGTAAAAAACAAAGAGTATTTTGTATGAATTTGTCTGTGATTAATGGCAAAAAAAATAAAATAAATCACACCTAACTCGCCGGCCTAGGGTTGTTACTGGTTTCTATCATTGCTGATTTTCTTTATTAAGGTAGGAATAATGAGACAAATGCAAATTGGAAGGTGGGAATTAATTAATCAGACTTAGATGACTTAATAAATAATTCCAAATTGAAGTCTTCCCCCTTTCGAAGTCCTTCATGCATAAATTCCATACACAAACGCCCCTCAACATCCCATCAAAGTACCTAAGGTTTCACTCTGTCTTTGCTATTGATTTGGTTGTCTTTGTTTGATCAGCCGATCGAGGAGCTAGCTAGCTTAAGAATATCGTTATGGTGGCTGTGGCTGAAGCAATTCTAGTTAGAGGTGTGACGGAAATCCTGATGAAGTTGACCTTGATTTTACAGAACATATTGGTCTGGCTTGGGGTGTCAAGGATGACCTGAAAAAGCTTCAACACACCCTGGACATGATTCTGGCTGTAACAGATGAGGCTGAGAAAGAGCAAGCAAAGACCAAAGCGGTTAATCTCTGGTTGAGAAGGCTTAAGGATGCTGCATACGATGCCGATGACATACTGGATCAGTTCTCATATGAAGCCATGCGTCGGCGTGAGGACAGTCCGATGTACAAGGTACGTGGTTATGTCTCATCCTCCAACCCAGTTGTATTTAGTTTCAAGATGGCTGGTAAAATCAAAAAGATCAACGAAGAGTTAGATAAAATTGTCAAAGATAAGGTTTTGACTGATTTAAAAACTAGTAGTAATGGTGCTAAACAGAGGAACCCCCAACAAAAGGGATCCTTTGTTGATGAATCAAAAATTTTTGGAAGGAATAATGATAAATTAAAGATAATACACATGTTAATGGGATCATCATCATGGTCGTCGTCGTCATCATCATCATCATCAGGCGATAATAATCCAGATGAAATTTCGGTCATACCCATAGTGGGCATGGGGGGTCTTGGAAAGACGACACTAGCTCAACTTGTTTACAATGATGTCTCGGTAGAGAAATACTTTCAACCAAGAATATGGGTCTCTGTGTCTGATGATTTTGATGTCACAAGGCTCTTAAAAGATATCATAGAGTCTATTACAGATAGGGAACATGACAATGTGTCAAGCATCGATGTGTTGGTACGTCGAGTTCATAAACTGCTGAAGCAAAAGAAATATTTGTTAGTACTCGATGATTTGTGGACTGAGAATATCACGGAATGGGAAGATTTTAAAAGTTGGTTAAAAATTGGTGCTCGAGGAAGCAAAATATTAGTTACTACACGTAAAATCCAAGTTGCATCAATTGTTCGAGGAGCAATTCCACCATACGAGTTACAAGAATTAACAAATAATGAATGTTGGTCTATTATCAAAAAATTAGCTTTTGTTCCTGGAGGAGCAACAGAGACTAAAGAAATGGTTAAAATAGGAAAGGAGATAGCCAAAAAATGTGCTGGTTTACCACATGTCGCAAGAAATCTAGGATTTCGTATGCGCACAGAAAATCAGGAATCTGACTGGACAACTATTAGGGAAACTAAAATATGGGATATACCAATGCTAAAGTTGAGTTATGATCGTTTACCACCACATTTAAAACAATGCTTCACTTATTTTTCCATATTTCCCAAGGACTCAGAGATTAAAAGGCAACCCTTGATCCAGTTATGGATGGCGGAAGGATTCCTTCAACCACCTGAAAGAACAAACGAATCCTTGGAGGATATTGGGAATGGATATTTTAAAAATTTGTTACATAACGCATTCTTCCAAGATAAACAAAATGACCAGTTTGGAGACATTAAGAAATGCAAGATGCATGGTCTTGTACATGATCTTGCGAAAACACTTGTTGGTAAACATGAATGCTCAATAGTGGTGGCTAGTGAGATGGTAAATATCTCTGAAATTCGTCGTTTACAGCTGGTTTTTGATGAGGAAATGTCTACAATTCCTAAGCCTCTACATAAGAAAAAGAAATTGCGCACAATTGTTGCCATTCAAGCAAGAAATTGTAAGAAAATTGAAAGTTTCTTTAGTAATAAGCATTTGCGTGTATTAGATGTGAGTGGTTCGTTGATTGAAAAGTTACCAACATCAATTGCCAAGTTGAGACATTTAAGATATCTTGACCTCTCACAATCTCATGGTCTTGAGGTGTTACATGATCAGTCCATTGGTCGTCTTTATAATTTGCAGACGTTGTTATTACAAAATTGCAGCTCCCTTTCAAAGCTTCCTAGCGACATTGGATATTTGAAAAATTTAAGGCATCTTGATATCTCATGTACAAGAATTAAAGAACTACCTAATTCTTTCACTAATCTCTGTAATTTGCGAACATTGAATCTTTCTCGTTGCAACAGTTTTGAAGGGTTACCCAACGATATTGGTGCTTTGACAAATCTACGATGCCTTGATATCTCAGATACGATAATGATTCGAAAATTACCTGACTCTCTCAGTAATCTCCACAATTTGAGGATCAATTTATGCCCCAATCTTGAAGCATTATCTAAAGAAATTGTCTAAAAGGCCTTGACTCTTTGGTACCAACATCTAAATCTTACCCAAGTCTAGCACTAATAACCTCTAAGAATTGGAGATGGTGAATCTAGGATGTATGAGGGTCACGGTTGACAACTACACCAATCCTGTTTCCATCTCGAAAGGGATTGGAGGAAGCTCAAGGCAATTGCAAGATAGCAAGTTCAGTAGTTGGAAGCAACTTGACCTCCCTAATTGTATATCATCGAATGCTCATCGTTTTTCAACAAGGTTAATTGTAATAATCTTCGTCAGTCTTTCAAGGTTTTTCTTTCAGATGATCGAGGTTGAGGACTTGCACTCTCTAGTCATTAGAGTAATTTGATTGCTCAGAAAAGGTTATTTATTTTTTACATACTCATTTTATTTGTAACTAAGCGATGACGTATAACAACGGGGGCGTCCTCTTCTTCGGGGGCTGCAGGTTGAGGGATTATTCGTGATAATAAGGGTTATCTGGTGGCGTCTTTTCAAAGTTACTATGGGGATGGTGCTTACAATCTTGTTGAAACTAGAGCGTTTTTAGTTGGGGTCAGTTTATGTCATCATCTGGGAATTGCTAAAAGTGTGGTGAATTTGGATTGCAAGTTCGTGTTAGATTGGTTTTATGAGAAGAGCAGAATCCCTTGGTTTTTGCTTCATTGGTGGGCTAGGATTAGAGAGGCTGTTGCGGATATGGAGATTGTTTTAGTGCATGTCTTTAGAAAGCTTAATAGTATGGCAGATTTTATGGCTTCTAAAAGTCTTGATCACGTTCGAATCGGGTTTTGAATGAAAGTTTTCCTTTCTACATTATTTGTTCAGCTCATTTAAACAGAGCGGGTTTCCTGTATGTTGGGGGAAGGTAGAGGAGTTTGGGTTTGTTTTTTGGTTAGACTCCTTGTCCCCCTGTTTTCAGGTTAGGCTGGAGTTCTAATTCTTTTTCTTTTGATGTGGTTGTATTTTTGGTTTGGTCTCCTTGTCCCCCTAGTTTAGGTAAGGCTGGAGGTTTGGTTTTTTCTTTTGCATGCATCTGGTTGTATTAGGCATTGGGAGGTTAGCTTTATGTCCCCCTCCTACTAAGGTTTTTTGTTATTTTTAATAAATTTCTCCTCGCTCCGCCGAGGTACTCCTAAAAAAAAAGCGACGATGTACAACACATGTAACACGTATGAATGAAATACACGTTGAAATTTCTTTGTATTGTAAAATGAGATTTTTATATAAACTTGTGAAATCTTTAATTTTTTTTCACTCTTATTCTTAGTTATATGTTACTAAAATACCATCTCAGATTCATATAGTTTCCTTTAAACAGAGTGCATTGGTATAAATTGAATAATAGGCGACGATGTCCCACGAAATAACCATTTTTTTTTTCCCAAAAAAGGAGAATCAAGATCAGTACGCGTCACTATTAATCCCAACTTAGTTTGCACCAATAGGAGCGCTCATCAAACCTCAAGCTCCTCCTATTTATTGAAATTAAAAAGTAAAAAAAAAGAATACAAGCACGGTGGGGGACATAGCATCCTAACCTCCACAGAGAAGACACGCAAAATACTACCGAAAACGGTATGTCGGTATGTGGGCAACCCACTAACATCACCATTAGCAAAAGGCAAAATAAAAAGAGCATCACTCCATCAAGAGAAATCAGAAGAAATTCTTCTAAGAATTTGTGGCCCACATAACCTAAAACAGTGGTCCATTTAGTTTGCAAATCATAGGCTTTCTCTAAACCTAATCAATTAAGCTTGTAAGTTGCGAGGACTATCTTATTAAGTTGTGTAGAAAAACTTCCAATCACTACCTATGATGGAATACGTAGTATATCAATATATTATAGGTGATTAGGGTTCTTACTCTCATCCAATTCTAGTGCCTAAAATCCTCCATCGGTTTGCACTCACCTCTCAAGTTTAATGGTAATTTATGAGTAGAGACGTAAAACGATCACCCCGGCCATTAGTTTCGATTCTTCAAGATGATTTGGATTCGCGTTGTAAAGTATGTCTCCTTGATTAAATTAATATGGTTAGTATGATTATCAAGATCCTTAGTTCATGTTTTATTTTGCCTAATGTTAATACATGAACATAATAATTTATTATGTGGTATCATAGCATTGAGTTCTGACATTCATGCTTGCCCGTTTCCGTGATGGAGATTTTTAAAACCTTAATCATCGATTTGAATTGGTTTTCATAAACTGGTTTTGTTCTGTATTATTTACAGTACAATTTTGATTTGGTCTGTTGGGTAAAGTGCCTATTTTATTTGGGCTTGAAACTAAGATAAGAGTTTCTCGGAAGTTTTTCAGACGTTTCTTAAAGGTGTTCATTCGAGAGTTCGATGTTTGAGAAACTTTTGGTATTTGTTTTGTTTTGTAATATTTCTTATTATTTTAATGGTTTGGATGTGAGGAAATCTACTGGTAAGGTAAAGATTTGTTTATAGTTTTTGGTTCAATAAAGAATTAACGGTGGTTCTATCATTAGTGCGTTTACTGATTTGTTTCAATGAAGAGATTTGTACAGATAAGTTTGACTGATTTCTAAAGGGTATTCAAATCTGTAAAGTTTTTCCAGGTTGGATGGGTTTTTCCAGGCTCTAATGGTGTCTTCTCCCGGCATTCGCTGGCTTCTTATGTAACGCCCCAGAAAATTTAATTGTTTAAACTCATACTTGACTCAGATAGTCAAGAGAAAGCCTAAATGTTATGTATGCACTTACTTGAGCGTGTTTCAATTAATAAAATTTTGGGATTTTAGGAAAAAAGTCCTTGTAAAAAAAGTAATTATGTTTTTAATTTTTTTTATAAATTTAGTCATTAGTTTTGGACATAAAAGTCATAAAAGTAGGGACTAAATTTATAAAAAAAAGATTAAAAACATAATGAATTTTTTTATACGGACTTTTTTTACATTTTCCATAAAATATTTCACATAAAGCTTATATGAAAGGATGGTTGCATGGTACTACATAACTATTGTAGAAATACATGCACGTATGAACAGTACAAAATGAATAGTATCGTATGAATAGTTTTCGACAAACAATACTTCACAAATTATGGTCTAGTAAGAGAATTTGATGAATAGTATTTTATGAACAGTACCGTATATATGAACAGTATAGTATACATGACATTATGATATGTATTTTTAGTACCAAATCGTACTACATGAATTAGATTTATAAGTAAAGTAAATCAAGTGTTTTATGTCATGAGTGAATAGTATCGTATAACTGAACAGTGTCGTATACGTAATTAGTATACGCATTTTATACGCAACTGTCACTAAAGTAAAATGTTTTACACGTGCTACAGTATAACGACCCAACCCTAGGGTCCATGACCAAAGCCCTGTCCACTATACCCTAAGCCCAGTCCGTTAGAAAAAGGGTTTGCAATTTTCTCAAATATTTTTTTTTTGAAAAGAATAGGGTTCAATCAATTCTCTATTCCAAGAAACAAGAGTTTATTTAAAACTAGTCTAAACAGATATATAAATATGACAGGAGAGAGAGAGAGTTCAACAAGATTACTTCCTCGTTACTTTCCATTATCTCCTTAAAAAGTTTTCACGTAAAAATAATTCCTGAGTAAAGGTTTTTCTTAAAGTTCAGTGTAGTTCATTAAATGACCTCAACATACGTGTTTAAAAATGACAACACTTACACACCAGAAGATAAAATATAAATTGAATGGTTCTCATGACTATAAGTAATACTGACTCTTACAGAAGTAAGAAGTCTCAACCATCTACTAAACAATAACAATGGTTTTCAAGAAATGTTCCACAACCAAGTGCTTTAAAAATAATTCAAACCATACAAATATGAAATCCATAATCCCATCCCTTTTTAGATTTTAATAATAAGTAGTAGTGTTTTTCGAAGTAGAATAACCTACTCCATAGTTCGTAAGACGAGTAACATTCCCGCGAATCTACGATCCGCCTGATGTTCCAACTCCTGAATCTGTGGAGAGTAGGAAAGAAAATTATGAGTTTAACAAAGTAGAAAGAAGCAGTAATAACACAAACTAACACATATACATATATATATATATAGCAAGTCTATTCATATACCCATTCCCGTTGGATTTTCGTAAAGAAGAATCCAACTGACTCACCTTGCCTACAACACATGTAACACGGATAATAATTAATTTTTAACCATTACTTCCCGCGCTTAAAATTGCCTGGAAACACTCTTGGATATCCCATAAGACAGCTCCAAGTCACATCAAGGTACATTCATGACCATCTTCAGTACTTATGTCACGTACACCTCCATTTACGATTCTGTCATGCTTTTTTACTTATGTGACAATATCAAATATAACTTCAATTCATTAGGAAAAACACGAAAATTCACCTCAAACCTCATATACATGCATACTATGTCTCCTCTATCGATACACCTTAGTGTTAGAGAGAGAGGTAGGATCGATTCTCTCTCTCCCTATCTCTCTCTATCTCTCTCTATCTCTCTCTCTTTCTCCAACGCCTCCTACTATGTGGGACCCGTTTTGTCATTAATATCTTGCATGCAATTATAATTTGTGTGATCCTAAGAATATTTTTCGATTAATTAAATTCTCACATGCATATATATATATATATATATACAAATAAATATATACGTATATATATAGATATCAAACTAACATATTTTCACATGAAATAATAGAAATCTATGGTTTTTCTTCAACGTGGGGTCCATCCTTTCCTTCCTTATATAAATATGTACTTTATATCAACATATTTCACATAAAATAATAATTCCAACTCAACATAACTATTAATATTAACCATCTATAACACTTACAAAGTGAATTCATGCATGCATGCAAATCGTGTACGTAGGCAAGGGACTCGCTAATTCCACCCTTATGAAAATTAACACATGGGTTTTTGACACCCAACACACTGATTAGTCCTAAGTTTTAGGACTATTATCGACCCATGGGCTTGGGCTTATCTTGGTCCATTCTACAATATGAGGAAAATAAATTCTAGGGTATTAAATCATCACCCCCTCAAAAGAATTTCGTCCCGAAATTTAAAATCATCAACAAAGTAAGGTTAAATTAGTTACCTAAAAACACCTCGGGGTATTTTTCTCGAATCACCGACTCTAGCTCCCATGTTGCCTCTTCAGGGCTATGATGCTGCCACTGGATCTTTACTAGGTAAAGCGTCTTGTTCTGGAGTTCTTGTGTTTTTGTATCCAAAATATGTAAAGGTTTTTTCTCGTATGTTGTATCCTCATTTAACTGAACCTCTTGCCAGTCTATGACATATGAAGGATCCGCGTGTATAGACGCAAAATTTTCGCACATCCTGAAAAAATACCCGTTTTGGCCGTACCTCGATTTATGTGCACAATTTAATGAAAATTGGTTTAATGTGACCAAGAAGGCTCCACTCTACTCGTCCAAAATTCGGCTCAAGGTCAGAACAAGAAGAGAACCAAATCTCGGGGAACCCCGAACTCGGAATGGAACCGGTTCAGTCGAGGAACCGTAGGATTTTTAATCCCTGGGCGTCGCCACATGTCGCGACGGGATTGGCCCATCCCAAATTTTATCAAATCAACTATCTTTGTCAAAATATCATTTTAAATGGATTTTGTCTCAAAATGGTGGGACCCATTCTTATTTTGTAATCACACAAAATGACAAAAAATTTTGAAAAAAAAAATGGAGATGGGAGGTGCGTGCCGTGGCAGCCAAGCACCCCCCATCATCCTCCTTGTTTTGGTGAGGAAACAGGGAGGGAGACAAGGAGAAAAAGATGGGGGCTGTCGACTGGGGATCAGGGAGATAAGAGGGGAAGAGGAGTTCGACTGAAGGGAAGAAAAAAGAGGAGAAAACACGGAGAGAGTTTGAGAGAAACCGGGAGAGAGAACAGAGATTGAAGTTTGAGAAAGGAGGAGAAAAACAGGGAGAGAGAATAGAGCGAGGCCGAGAGATTGGGAGAGAGCAACAGAGGGAGAGAGGCCGAGAGAAAAAAAATAGAGAGAGAGTTCGAGAGGGAGAACAGGGGAAAGACGAGCAGGAGAAGGTAGGAAGAAGAATAGAAAAAAAAAAAAATTTAAAACATCTATTACAGACATGTAGAGAATTAGAGAAGAAAGAAGAAGAAGCGGAGAAGAAGAAAGAAGAAGAAAGAAGAAAGAGAGAAGAAGAAGGTAGAGAAGGGAGAGAAGAAAAAAAAGCACGTCTGCTAACAGATGTGTGGAGAAGGAGGAAGGAGGAGAGAGAAAAAGGGAAAAAAGAAAAGAAAAAGAAAAAAAAAAGGAAAACAGTAAAAAAAAAGGCAGCAAAAATCATTTTAAAGAAAAAAAGTGTTTTAAAAGAAAAAAAAACAGGAAAAAACAAAAAAAAATAGTTTGCAAAAGCAGTTTTGCAAAAAATAGTTTTAGGTTTTTTTTTTATTTTTTTCCATTACTTTTTTTCTCTCACATGTTATTTGTAAAAACAGTTTTGCAAAGCATCCCTAGAGTTTTGGTTCTCTCCACTTGGACATTGAATGGGGCCCACTTGTCGCCTCCACCACACATCGACACGAAAGGGAGTGAGATTTCTTGCAAACGGGTCGACAGACTCATGCCGACTAGGTAATAATCCCTGTCTCATCTTTTGTTCTCTTCCATTGTTGAGTTTATATTCCATGTGATGAACTGATGATGTAACGGTGTTTTGATGATTCAATGAAAGGTTGCATAAAATTTTGACGGCGAAAATGTCGTAAATGTAAATTTCATGTCATGTGATTTTTATCATGTGCTACGTGATATATGTTAACTTTGCATGAAATGATTAATGACATGCATGCATGCAACATGATGTTTACATGAAATCTTCGCATTAAATATTTTGCATGATGGAAGTTCCATAAAAATGATGCATGCATGAAATGATCAAACATGTGACAATGAGGTATTTTTCATATGGAGCATGGTACATCATTTTTGCCACGTTTAATATGATTGATATCGTACTCACGACTTCATCATTTTTGTAAAAAAAATTTTTTGCGTAATGAACATTGCTTGCACTCTCGTCTTCAAGTTTAAAGTTGTGAATCATAAGTTGCTTTAATTCGCTTGTTTACTGATTTCAAGTAATTAGTGACTTATATCGGTGTTTTAATTATTTTGCCAATTTTAGATTAAAACATTCAATTAGCCTCTGAATAAGCTATTTTGGGCCTGTGGGTCCATCCCTTCGTGGTGGGCCCACGGGCCCTCCTTCCTTTCCCCAATTTTGGGCCATTAGAGCCTATTCTCTTCCTTGCGGGTTCAAGGAGCCACATCCACTCATGTCGGGCCCAAGGGCCTGATAACTTGCCCAACCCTAAAAACAAACAATAATAGAGATTAAGGTCTCTAGCTTAGTTGACCCTAGGGTTAGGCTCTGCGTGCTTGTAGCTTTAGGTTGCATTAGCCTAGGATTGTATGTTGTTTTCGAGAGTGTGTAGGGTTTCACTCGATGTGAAATTCCTATTCTACCCTCACCTTTGTTTCACATGTCTTTTCCCAGATGCATCACATTTAGCTTAGAGATTTTCATGCATATACGGTCAGAGCATCCTTAATCAGATTAGTAATCTTTAGATACTTTCGTGCGGTACTAGACCATAGGACATACATCATTTGCGTCTCATCGACACTCGCATTTCTTGGGCACACGTGCAATGTGTGATCCCATCTCGTCTCTGGGCACGTCCTATGTTGGACGTGGCCCCTCATCCAGATTCACGCTTAAGGGCTGGGTCTGCTATCATCGTCCTTGGGATTCACGCATACGGGCTGAATCTGCTTACCATCATCTTTGAGATTCTCCGCATTCGTCGTCTTGGAGATTCTCTACTATCGTCGTTTTTGAGGTTCACGCCTAAGGGTAGAACCTGCCTACCATCGTCTTCGGGACACTCTGCTTTCGTCTTCTTTGAGAGTCCCAACACTCGTCATTTTTCCGATTCACGCCCCGTAGCATTAATGAATCTGCTTTCGTCATCCTTCAGATTCACGCCCCGTAGCGTCAATGAATCTGCTTTCGTCGTCTTTTAGATTTACGCCCCGTAGCGTCAATGAATCTGCTTTCGTCCACGCCCCGTAGCGTCAATGAATCTGCTTTCGTCGTCTTTCACATTCATGCCCCGTAGCTTCAATGAATCTGCTTTCGTCATCCTTCAGATTCACGTCCCGTACGTCAATGAATCTGCTTTCGTCGTCTTTCAGATTCACGCCCCGTAGTGTCAATGAATCTGCTTTCGTCATCCTTCAGATTGACGCCCCGTAGCATCAATGAATCTGCTTTCATCGTCTTTCAGATTCATGCCCCGTAGCGTCGATGAATCTGCTTTCGTATTCCTTTAGATTCACGCATCGTAGCGTCAATGAATCTGTTTTCGTCGTCTTTCAGATTCACGCTCCGTAGCATCAATGAATCTGCTTATCGTCTTCTTTCAGATTCACGCCCCGTAGCGTTAATGAATCTGCTTATCGTCCTCTTTCAAATTCACGCCCCGTAGCGTCAATGAATCTGCTTTCGTCATCCTTCAGATTCACGCCCCGTAGCGTCAATGAATCTATTTTCGTCGTCTTTCAGATTCACGCCCCGTAGTGTCAATGAATCTGCTTTCGTCATCCTTCAGATTTACGCCCCCTAGCGTCAATGAATCTGCTTTCGTCGTCTTTCAGATTCACGCTCCTTAGCGTCAATGAATCTGCTTTCGTCGTCTTTCAGATTGACGCCCTGTAGCGTCAATGAATCTGCTTATCGTCATCTTTCAGATTCACGCCCCGTAGCGTCAATGAATCTGCTCATCGTCTCCTTTCAGATTTACACCCCATAACGTCAATGAATCTGCTCATCGTCATCCTTCAGATTCACGCCCTGTAGCGTCAATGAATCTGCGTTCGTCGTCTTTCAGATTCACGCCCCGTAGCGTCAATGAATCTGCTCATCGTCTCCTTTCAGATTCACGCCTCGTAGCGTCAATGAATCTGCTTATCGTCTTCCTTCAGATTCACGCCCGTAGCGTCCATGAATCTGTTTTCGCCATCCTTCAGATTCACGCCTAAGAGCGTCCATGAATCTATTTTTGTCATCTTTGTTGGTGCATGGATACAAAGTACGTCCATGTCACTGGCTTTTCGTCGTCTTTGTCTGTGCGTGGATACAAAGTACGTCCACGTCACTTGCTTCTCGTCGTCTTTGGGCACATTCTATGCTGGATGTAATCCCTCAGTGTATGGTGCATACAACACTATAGCACATGTTTGAGTGTACGTGTACACATTGCACGTATCACACCCTTTGTTTGTGCGTGGATACAAAGTACGTCCACGTCACTATGCTCTTAGAACGCAAGCCTACTGATGTCATGCGTCGCTTCCTTTGCTGCATTCAGACAGATGGATGTATGCATCTTTCGCCCCAGAACTATTTGATCATGACACGTAGATTTAGGGGGCTTACTTACTTTAGTGCAGTTGTTTTTGTGTATGTAGAATAACTTAGTATCGATCATATATTTTTCTAAAAGTCTTTAATCGCGAAGTAGAGGCCGTCCTCACGGACGGGCGGTTGTTGGGTGCCTAACACCTTCCCAACCCGTACCTAGATCCCCTTATCCATTATCTCTGTACCGCAGACCATCTATTTTGGACTATCGCCATAGTTTTCTCAGAAAACTAGATTTAGGTCGATTTTTTGAAATCTCGGGTTCTGATTCCCATAAATCAGGTGGCGACTCCTTACATATCACATTCATACCCCTTCTGAGGTAGGCGAATCCAACTTATGCGTCTCCCACGTGCGAGTTTTTCTCTCGAGCGTGGTGCGCACCGAATTCTGGCTCCACAGACTAGCGACTCTGCTGGGGATTTTAGGGATTTGACTTGAAAAATAATTAAAGAATTTTAGGGATTTTATGATCATACACTTCTCGGGCTTGCACACACACACTGCACACACCCATTCATTTGTATTTGCATTTGCATCTCATATTCTTTGTGATCCTATAGGAAACAAAACCCGTGGTTGCGGTAGGTCCCGTCCCGACTGGGTGGTCATATGGGAATAACGACCGAAACTCCACACCCTCCGCCTTGTACTAACGACCAGTCTTCGGGCTGCGAGGTATATATTGCCGAGGTGACCCGAACCTTTACCC
>MVGT01002307.1:80223-102827 GCA_002174775.1 Macleaya cordata | reverse complement strand
GTAGCGTCCATGAATCTGTTTTCGCCATCCTTCAGATTCACGCCTAAGAGCGTCCATGAATCTATTTTTGTCATCTTTGTTGGTGCATGGATACAAAGTACGTCCATGTCACTGGCTTTTCGTCGTCTTTGTCTGTGCGTGGATACAAAGTACGTCCACGTCACTTGCTTCTCGTCGTCTTTGGGCACATTCTATGCTGGATGTAATCCCTCAGTGTATGGTGCATACAACACTATAGCACATGTTTGAGTGTACGTGTACACATTGCACGTATCACACCCTTTGTTTGTGCGTGGATACAAAGTACGTCCACGTCACTATGCTCTTAGAACGCAAGCCTACTGATGTCATGCGTCGCTTCCTTTGCTGCATTCAGACAGATGGATGTATGCATCTTTCGCCCCAGAACTATTTGATCATGACACGTAGATTTAGGGGGCTTACTTACTTTAGTGCAGTTGTTTTTGTGTATGTAGAATAACTTAGTATCGATCATATATTTTTCTAAAAGTCTTTAATCGCGAAGTAGAGGCCGTCCTCACGGACGGGCGGTTGTTGGGTGCCTAACACCTTCCCAACCCGTACCTAGATCCCCTTATCCATTATCTCTGTACCGCAGACCATCTATTTTGGACTATCGCCATAGTTTTCTCAGAAAACTAGATTTAGGTCGATTTTTTGAAATCTTGGGTTCTGATTCCCATAAATCAGGTGGCGACTCCTTACATATCACATTCATACCCCTTCTGAGGTAGGCGAATCCAACTTATGCGTCTCCCACGTGCGAGTTTTTCTCTCGAGCGTGGTGCGCACCGAATTCTGGCTCCACAGACTAGCGACTCTGCTGGGGATTTTAGGGATTTGACTTGAAAAATAATTAAAGAATTTTAGGGATTTTATGATCATACACTTCTCGGGCTTGCACACACACACTGCACACACCCATTCATTTGTATTTGCATTTGCATCTCATATTCTTTGTGATCCTATAGGAAACAAAACCCGTGGTTGCGGTAGGTCCCGTCCCGACTGGGTGGTCATATGGGAATAACGACCGAAACTCCACACCCTCCGCCTTGTACTAACGACCAGTCTTCGGGCTGCGAGGTATATATTGCCGAGGTGACCCGAACCTTTACCCGAATACAGAGTCTAGTTAAGCCCTGCATGCATGTAGTAGCGGTAGATGTATCCCTAGGATTAACCCAAAGGACTGCATTCATGTCGCACAATTTCCGAGGCATAATTCACTGTAGAGGCTTTTTGATTTTGACTAGTTTTCTCTGTGTTTGCAAAAAAAAAAAACAAAAAAAATCTTTTTGCTAGAAGCAGTTGTCTGAGAGTCATTCTTCACAGATTTACTCTCTTTGAACCCTTGAGAGCTCTACTCTTTCAAGAGCAAGAGAAATAAAAAACTTTGAGGGGAATCCAAGGGCTCTTCTTTCTAGATTAGCCCTCCTCACCCTCAAAGTGACAGCTCATCTAAAGGCAGAAAATGAAAGAGGAAGAAAAAAGAATGAGATACTCATAAAGGGTTCTTCTTTTTAGATTGACCCTCTCGACCATCTTCCAACAGAGAAAAGCTCGTTCCAGAGCGACATGATGAAAAGAAAGAAATAATCATCTTAACCAAAAGAGGGAAGGGTTCATCTCCCTAGATTTACCCTCATACATCCCTCAAACTATTTAGCTCATTCAGGAGCAAACGATGAATATTCTTTTAGAGAACTATCCTAAGGATTCTTCTACTATAGAATTACTCGTTCAAGTTCTTCAAAAATTTACCGCTCAACTAGGAGCGAAATATTCCACAACCACTGCGCGAATCAAATTTCAAAAGTTGGTCTGGGAGTTCAAAGAACTGAGTCAATTGATACACATGTATTCAGAAACAAAAACTACTGTGCAAATGCTTTAGCAGTGTTATCATCTTGGCTAAATGTCTCGGAAGGAGCTATTGTTTGACCAATTGAGGTAGTCTAAAGAGATGAACCCGCATACTGCTACCAAGCGCAAGAGTTCGAAGAGCAAGAGCTTAGCGAGCCTTGGTATGCATACATTAAGAGATTCTTGGAGACCCAAGAATATTTAGAAGGCGTGACCAGGAGAGATCGACCGTTTATTAGGTCTTGGGTCTCAGGGTTTGCTCTATGTGGAGGTCATATATTCAAGAGATCCTTTGATAATACACTGCTAAGATGCGTAGACAAAGATGAAGCACTGAATATTCTGGAAGAAGTCCATGCTGGAGTATGTGGTCCACACATGAGTGGTCGAATTTTGGCTAAGAAGATCCGCAGGTATGGGTACTACTGGCGAACAATGGATACTGACTGTGAAAAGGTCGTCAGAAAATGTCATGAATGCCAGATACACAGAGATCTGATCCATGTTCTCCCAGAAAACCTAAACTTTCTGACGTCGCCTTCGCCTTTTTCAACATGGGGGATCGATGGGATAGGCAAGATACGCCCATCTTCATCAAGTGGACATGACCAAATCATCGTCGCAATCGAAAATTTTACAAAATGGGTAGAAGCAATCTCGTGTAAAAGTATCAAGTCAGCCCCCACCCCGAAGTTCATCCAAAATCACATCATCTGCAGATATAGAGTGCCTCACGAAATCATCTCAGATAATGGTCCAAACTTCATCGGTTCTGAGGTACGCCATTTGTTTGACAAATATAGGATCCAGTACCACAACTCGTCACCTCACAAGCCACAAACTAATGGTGCGGTGGAGGCTGCCAACAAGACATTAGTCAAGATCCTGAAAAAGATGACTGTGACTTATATGGACTGGAGTGACAAGTTGCCCTATGCGTTATGGGCTTATCGCACCTCAATTCGAACGCCAACAGGGGCGACACCATTCTCTCTTGTATACAGAATAGAGGCCGTGCTTCGAATCGAAATAGAAATTCTAACTCTTAGAGTTCTAATGGAAGGAACTGAGGATAAAGCCGATTAGATCCAGTCCAAGGTAGACGTTTTGAATTGCATTGATGAGAAAAGGATGGACGCAGCATGTCATGCATAGTCTTACCAATAAAGGATAGCTCGATGCTTTAACAAAAAAGTCCGACCAAGAAACTTGAGCGTAGGCAACCTTGTGCTCAAAGAAATTAGGCCCGTAGATCATTCTGACGTAAGGGGCAAATTCAAACCCAATTGGAAAGGCCCCTATATCATTAAGAACATCCTCCTAGGGATGGCTGTCTGATTGACAGATCTTAATGGGATTGAGCATCAAAGGCCTACAAATGCGGACCAACTCAAGAGGTACTACGCTTGAGGTGACCATTCAACTCTTAGACTAGGGGCAAGTGAAGCCGACAGAGGTCCAAAAATGAGGCATTTCTTTGGCCGATATCTAAATTTCCAAAAGAACCTAGTTGAAACTTCATTTCCGCTAGAAGATAAATTTGAGCCTAAGCCTTTCCTTTGTACATAGAAAATAATCCCCTCTCTAAATCGGAGAGATTTTATCTTCTCGTTTGTACATATGTTTCTGCCCTAGGGGCAACAATATCCAAAAGTCCAAAAAAAATCAAATATAAAAAAACCCAAAAACAAAATATAGAAAACCCAAAAAGATCCAAAAAAATCCAAAAAATTCAAAAAATTGAAAAAATTGAAAAATAAAAAATCCAAAAAATAAAAAATCCCAAAAAGCAAAGCAATAAAATGCTCACAAGTCCTGAGTTAAGCAAGGGGCAGTAGTAAAAAGAGGGGAAACCTTGGAAAGTCAGACTCATCAATTTTTCGAGCCTTTATCCTTTCTTTCTAGCCGACCTAAGCCACTCTACGACCTAGAAGACCTCATTGACCCTGTGAGCGACACAAGTCTTTGGTCAACGGGAAGGGTGGTTGACCTCTAAAAAATGAAGAGAAAAAGAATAGAAGTCGTAGTCTGAAAAATAAAGATTTGAGAAAATTTGATCCGCATTTTTGAGCTTTGAAGTGCAACACCCTCAGAGTCAGAGCACTTGTCGGCAGACACAATTAAAAGAGCAAGCTACGACACAGGTAAACGTGCAGACAGTCTTCATCCAAAACAGTGTGACTTCCCAATGGTAACGATATCAATGCTGGACTTAAATCTTTGGATAAGTTGGCACCCGTCGGATCTAACGAGCGAAGTCAGAGGATAAAGGGTGAAGCAATACAAGGTCAACCAAAGAAAGTGGCGACATGTCGACATGACTCTTGCTAATCGAACGAGTATTCATAATCGTATCCAAGCTAAGGGGTCTAATTGCCCTATTTCTGCACTTTTTTTTAAAAAAAAAACCTTGTCTGGCGGGGAGCCTATGAGGAGAAATCTAGGACGCTAGGGGCATGCTTTGCATGGCTCTGGTTTAGGCGTCTGAGGCAAAAGTTCCCAAAGGATAAGAGGGGTTTACAAAATATCGCGTCTGTTATATCGGTTTTAGAAAAAATTTTCAAAAGACGTATATGTTTTGTTTTCAAAACCTTGTCTGGCAGGAAACCTATGAGGAAAAATCTAGGATGCTAGGGGCATGCTTTGCATGATTTTGGGCTTAGGCATCTGAGGCAAATTTCCCAAAAGACAAGCGCATTTTAAAAAAAAAACAAAAAACGCATGAAGGGTCACAATAGTTGGCATGTGGAAGTCATCCGCTTTGGCGCAATTGATGGGTTTGTTGAACACTAATCGATGAATAAACAGCAAAGGTGCACATATTCCAAACTCACTCCATTTATTTCATCTTATCTATGCGGTGACTAACAAGTTTGGCAGGGATGGCACTAACACCCCCTAAGGAAAAAAAAGGGCCTATCGCTAATGGAGTTCCTTTGTTTTCATTTCCAGGCATACGAGGAAGCCACGATCAATGCTCTTCGTTTCCTCCATGTCTGTCAGCAGCATCGTTTGCAGGTGCTAAAGTGAGGCAGGAACTACGCCATTGACGGTATCCCTCCACAGTATGGGATTCTCCACTGGAAGGATCGGTGGCTCAATCAAAGGTCGCATTTGCCAAGAGCGAGCAGTGGCAATAATGATGCGAGAGGTGACAGGAGCAGGACCAAAGAAATGATCGGAAAGATCTGGTACAGGCTGGTTAATCCCGTATTGCCTAAGGATGAGAAGCGGGCAATAAAAGGTCCTCTGTGTGAAGCTCAAGATCGACACGATGTTGTCCCTATATGTGTTCAGAAACTCCAAACGCACGGGCCAATAGTGAAGATGCCAGTGAATAGCCCTGTTGGATAGATGTTGCAGCCAGCCTGCTGTATCTTTTTGTTGACGCTCATGATAGCCACGCTCTCGGTGAACTCGGATCACATTCAAGGTGGATACGCGATTTCCGATGGCGCCGTTGAGCTGCAGGTGCTCTACAAGCCATATCTAGAAAATAACCGGAAAGCTTTAATACCTCAACGGTGATGAAGAGGCCAAAGAAAAGAACTCAAATAGAAAATACCTAAAGCAAGTAGAGGCTACCCCGGATCTGCCTCGTCTCGGTGTAAGAATCCAAGCTGTCGAAAAGCTCCCCCAAAATGGTAGGCACATAAGCCCGACCCATTCTAGCCTGCTGCAAAACAACGATCACTGTGGGGGAGCACCTCCGTCCGTCTATGTGAAATAGGTACTTTCCCAGAAGAACAATGCACAATGCCCGACAACGAACGTCAGGATCCTCACATGGGCGGAAATGGCAAACAAGGTTTTCAATATGAACCCCATTTAGAAGAAAGACATGGTCAAGGGAGTGGCGATAGCGCCCGCCCAAGAAACAGCTAAAATCTAGACAGGAAACTCTGCCGGGAGGAGGAGTGAAGAGAGGACCATTAGAGGAAATGCCAAGGATTTTGCTAAATTCCTCGATGGTGGGGCACATGTTGCAGAAACCAAAACGGAAGATATGAAGATCATAGACCCAACAGGTGGTTGCCGCCCTCAAGAGGTCCATGTTTAAATGAAACCCCACAAGGCTAGAAACATGTCCGAGGCGGTGAGCTCGGATGAATGAATTTTCGAAGTCATCAAGATTGTGTACCCAAGCATGGAAAGCCTCCATTCTCTCAAAAAAAGGGCTGCAGAAGAAAGAAGAACGAGATAGAAAAGGATTGGTGTGGATGTCGTACCTTGAAGCACTGGGTATTTATAGAACTCAGATGGACGAGGAACGGGTTTGCTTAACTCCTCACATGGAAGCACGTGAAAGGTTGGAAAGAGAGCCTACCTCCACTACCCCCATTTATGATGAAGTGGAGTCAAAGAAACTAAAGGCACATATGAGCATGTGAGGATTATTTTCTCTCGAGGAAAAGTGAGGGGAAGAGTGCACACGGAAAAGAACGCAAGAACGTATTCAATGGGAGAAATGATACAGCCAGTTCATCTCTCAGTTTCCGGTCAATCAAACAAGATCAAGGAAGAAGATAAAGTGTTGATTTAATTGAGTGGTGTAAAAACCCTAGCACAGCGCACGAGTCCCACAGCGATGATCAAGCAAGAGATCCCCCCTCGCCATCTGGGTAAATTAAAAATTGCTAAAATGGATCTTTCAAAAGGAAAAATGATCTAGTTTTCAAAATCATCTTTCAAACTACACACAACCCAGTAAAATGCCAAAGAACTGCGGACCACTCCTCGCCATGGCAAATTGGCAGGAGCATGCACGTCCAGCGACCGTCCGACCAAGGATAACAATACAAGACAAATCTACACACAATCATAAGGGCCGAACTAGCTCGAAAGCAGACTGGCGAAATTCGTGCCCGGCTCTGGCTGACTACGAACGGTTAGCCAAATTCACAACCTAGATCATTGGACTTTTATACTTGACCATTTCATCGGTGCGCGAAAATCAGGCATCGTCGGCCTCGCCATTCAACCGCAACCGGTCTTTGGCGAGGAGGGGCATCTTTAGACGCCAAATTTTCGCACACCCTAGAAAAATACCCATTTTGGTTGTACCTCGATTTATGTGCATAATTTAATGAAAATTAGTTTAATGTGACCATGCAGGCTCCACTCCACTCGTCCAAAATTCGGCTCAAGGTTGGAACAAGAAGAGAACCAAATCTCGGGGAACCCCGAACTCGAAATGGAACCGGTTCAGTCGAGGATTCGTAGGATTCTTAATCCCTGGGCGTCGCCACATGTCGCGACGGGATTGGCCCATCCCAAATTTTCCCAAATCAACTATCTTTGTCAAAATATCATTTTAAAAAGATTTTGTCTCAAAATGGTGGAACCCATTCTTATTTTGTAATCACATAAAATGACAAAAATTTTTGAAAAAAAAAATAATTAAAAAAAAATGGAGATGGTAGGTGCGTGCCGTGGCAGCCACCCACCCCCCATCATCCTCCCTGTTTTGGTGAGGAAACAGGGAGGGAGACAAGGAGAAAAAGATGGGGGCTGTCGACTGGGGATCAGGGAGATAAGAGGGGAAGATGAGTTCGACTGAAGGGAAGAAAAAAGAGGAGAAAACACAGAGAGAGTTTGAGAGAAACCGGGAGAGAGAACAGAGATTGAAGTCTGAGAAAGGAGGAGAAAAATAGGGAGAGAGAACAGAGCGAGGCCGAGAGATTGAGAGAGAGCAACATAGGGAGAGAGGTCGAGGGAAGAAAAAAAATAGAGAGAGAGTTCGAGAGGGAGAACAGTGGGAAAAGGAGAAGGAGAAGGAAGGAAGAAGAACAAAAAAAAAAAATTTATAACGTCTGTTACAGACGTGTAGAGAAGGAGAGAAGAAAGAAGAAGAAGAGGAGCAGAAGAAAGAAGAAAGAGAGAAGAAAAAAAAACACGTCTGCTAACAGACGTGTGGAGAAGAAGGAAGGAGGAGGAGAGAGAAAAAGGGAAAAAAGAAAAGAAAAAGAAAAAAGGGAAAACAGTAAAAAAAAGGCAGAAAAAATCGTTTTAAAGAAAAAAAGTGTTTTAAAAGAAAAACAAAAACAAAAAAACAGGAAAAAATAAAAAAAATAGTTAGCAAAAGCAGTTTTGCAAAAAATAGTTTTAGTTTATTTTTGTTTTTTTCCATTCCTTTTTTTCTCTCACATGTTATTTGTAAAAACAGTTTTGCAAAGCATCCCTAGAGTTTTGGTTCTCTCCACTTGGACATTGAGTGGGGCCCATTTGTCGCCTCCACCACACATCGACACGAAAGGAAGTGAGATTTCTTGCAAACGGGTCGACAGACTCGTGCCGACTAGGTAATAATCCCTGTCTCATCTTTTGTTCTCTTCCATTGTTGAGTTTATATTCCATGTGATGAACTGATGATGTAACGGTGTTTTGATGATTCAATGAAAGGTTGCATACAATTTTAACGGCGAAAATGTCGTAAATGTAAATTTCATGTCATGTTTTTGGTAGCATGTGCTACGTGATATATGTTAACTTTGCATGAAATGTTTAATGACATGCATGCATGCAACATGTTGTTTACGTGAAATCTTCGCATTAAATGTTTTGCATGATGGATGTTCCATAAAAATGATGCATGCATGAAATGATCAAACATGTGACAATGAGGTATTTTTCATATGGAGCATGGTACGTCATTTTTGCCATGCTTAATATGATTGATATCGTACTCACGACTTCATCATTTTTGCAAAAAAAACATTTTTGCGTAATGAACATTGCTTGCACTCTCGTCTTCAAGTTTAAAGTTGTGAATCATAAGTTGCTTTAATTCGCTTGTTTACTGATTTCAAGTAATTAGTGACTTATATCGGTGTTTTAATTATTTTGCCAGTTTTAGATTAAAACATTCAATAAGCCTTTGAATAAGCTATTTTGGGCCTGTGGGTCCATCCCTTCGTGGTGTGCCCACGGGCCCTCCTTCCTTTCCCCAATTTTTGGCCTTCGGGCTCTCTATCGATTGCTATGAGCTTAACGACTCATTTCTCAAGCTTGGGCCTAAGGGCCCGCCATCCTGCCAGGCCCACGGGCCTAGATCCATTTTTCTAAGGTCCAAAGCCCATCACCATCACTCGGGCCATTAGAGCCTATTCTCTTCCTTGCAGGTTCAAGGACCCACATCCACTCATGTTGGGCCCAAGGGCCTAATAACTTGCCCAACCCTAAAAACAAACAATAATAGAGATTAAGGTCTCTAGCTTAGTTGACCCTATGGTTAGGCTCTGCGTGCTTGTAGCTTTAGGTTGCATTTGCCTAGGATTGTGTGTTATTTTCGAGAGTGTGTAGAGTTTAACTCGATGTGAAATTCCTATTCTACCCTCACCTTTGTTTCATATGTCTTTTCCCAGATGCATCACATTTAGCTTAGAGATTTTCATGCATATACGGTCAGAGCATCCTTTATCAGATTAGTAATCTTTAGATACTTTCGTGCGGTACTAGACCATAGGACATGCATCATTCGCATCTCATCGACGCTCGCATTTCTTGGGCACACGTGCAATGTGTGATCCCATCTCGTCTCAAGGCACAGTTTCCTATCATCGTCCTTGGGATTCACGCCTACTGGCTGAATCTGCTTACCATCATCTTTGAGATTCTCCGCATTCGTCGTCTTAGAGATTCTCTACTATCGTCGTCTTTGACGTTCACGCCTAAGGGGGAACCTGCCTACCGTCGTCTTCGGGACACTCTGCTTTTGTCATCTTTAAGAGTCCCAACATTCGTCATCTTTTGGATTTACGCCCCGTAGCGTCAATGAATCTGCTTTCGTCATCCTTCAGATTCACGCCCCGTAGCGTCAATGAATCTGCCTTTGTCATCCTTCAGAGTCATGCCCCGTAGCGTCAATGAATCTACTTTCGTCATCTTTCAAATTCACTCCCCGTAGCGTCAATAAATCTGCTTTCGTCATCCTTCATATTCACGCCCCGTAGCGTCAATGAATCTGCTTTCGTCGTCTTTCAGATTCACGTCTCGTAGTGTCAATGAATCTGCTTTCGTCGTCCTTCAGATTCACACCCCGTAGCCTCAATGAATCTGCTTTCGTCGCCTTTCAGATTCATACCCTGTAGCGTCAATGAATCTGCTTTCGTCATCCTTCAGATTCATGCCCCGTAGCGTCAATGAATCTACTTTCGTCATCTTTCAGATTCACGCCACGTAGCATCAATGAATCTGCTTATCGTCTTCTTTTAGATTAATGTCCCGTAGTGTCAATGAATCTGCTTATCGTCCTCTTTCAGATTCACGCCCCATAGCATCAATGAATCTGCTCATTGTCTCCTTTCAGATTCACACCTCGTAGCGTCAATGAATCTGCTTTCATCATCGTTCAGATTCATGCCCTGTAGCGTCAATGAATCTACTTTCGTCGTCTTTCAGATTCACGCCCCGTAGCGTCAATGAATCTACTTTCATCGTCTTTCAGATTCACGCCCGGTAGCGTCAATGAATCTACTTATCGTCATCTTTCAGATTCACGCCCCGTAGCGTCAATGAATCTGCTTATCGTCTTCTTTCAGATTCACGCCCCGTGATGTTAATGAATCTGCTCATCGTCATCTTTCAGATTCACGCCCCGTAGCGTCAATAAATCTGCTCATTGTCTCCTTTTAGATTCACGCCCCGTAGCGTCAATGAATCTGCCCATCGTCATCCTTCAGATTTACGCCCCATAGCGTCAATGAATCTGCTTTCGTCGTCTTTCAGATTCACACCCCGTAGCGTCAATGAATCTGTTCATCGTCTCCTTTTATATTCACGCCCCGTAGTGTCAATGAATCTGCTTATCTTCTCCCTTCAGATTCACTCCCAGTAGCGTCCATGAATCTATTTTCGTCATCCTTCAGATTCACGCCCAAGAGCGTCCATGAATCTGTTTTCGTCATCTTTGTTGGTGGATGGATACAAAGTACGTCCATGTCACTGGCTCTTCGTCANCTTCAGATTCACGCCCAAGAGCGTCCATGAATCTGTTTTCGTCATCTTTGTTGGTGGATGGATACAAAGTACGTCCATGTCACTGGCTCTTCGTCATCTTTGTCTGTGCGTGGATACAAAGTACGTCTATGTCAATTGCTTCTCATCGTCTTTGGGCACATCCTATGCTGGATGTAATCCCTCAGTGTATGGTGCATACAACACCATAGCACATGTTTGAGTGTACGTATACACATTGCACGTATCACACCCCTTGTTTGTGCGTGGATACAAAGTACGTCTACGTCACTATGCTCTTAGCACGCAAGCCTACTGATGGCATGCGTCGCTTCCTTTGCTGCATTCAGACAGATGGATGTATGCATCTTTCGCCCCAGAACTATTTGATCATGACATTTAGATTTAGGGGGCTTACTTACTGTAGTGCAGTTGTTTTTGTGTATGTAGCATAACTTAGTATCGATCATATATTTCTCTAAAAGTCTTTAATCGCGAAGTAGAGGCTGTCCTCACGGACGGGCGGTTGTTGGGTGCCTAACACCTTCCCAACCCGTACCTAGATCCCCTTATCCATTGTCTCTGTACCGCAAACCATCTACTTTGGACTATCGCTATAGTTTTCTCAGAAAACTAGATTTAGGTCGATTTTCCAAAATCTCGGGTCCTGATTCCTATAAATCAGGTGGCGACTCCTTATATATCACATTCTTTCCCCTTCTAAGGTGGGCGAATCTAACTTATGCGTCTCCCACGTGCGATTTTTTCTCTCGAGCGTGGTGCGCGCCGTATTCTGGCTCCACAGCATGATATTTTCGTAGCATCAAAACATGGAACACATTGTGCACTCCAGTCAATTGTAGCGGTAAGGCAAGTCGATATGGCACTTCTCCGACTCGACCGAGTATTTCAATCGGTCCAATATAACGTGGTGACAATTTCTCTCTTTTGCTAAACCTATTGATTCTAGGTCGTGGGCTGGTCCTATGGAACACATGTTCCCCCTCCTGAAGTTCAAGTGGTCTTTTGTCTATTTTGAGCCGTCACCAGCCTTTTCTTGATCTGTCATACGACTTTTGTGGTTCGCTGCACGACATCTGGTCCCATCATGCTCTTTTCACTGACCTCAGCCCAACATAAAGGTGTCTTGCAAGGCCTTCCGTAGAGAGCTTCATAGGGTGCTATACCGATACCGAATTGGTAACTATTATTATATGCGAACTAAAAAAAGGTAGTTGGTTGCACCAGCTCCCCTGAAAATCCATTGCACATGCCCTAAGCATGTTCCACTACACCAAAATTGGGTTTTTCTAACACTTTATTTTTTTTTGCTTTACGACAATTATATCTGTTACACATTTTATAATGGTTATATCCGTTAGAAACTCTTTGTATAAGTTACAAAAAATCAAAAGGAATTAGAACAAAAGTTTGTAATTATTATAGGATAATATAACGTTTACAAACATTAGAAATAAGGATATTTAAGCATACAAGTACGAAGCTTGGTGGATTCCGAGTTGGAGGCATACAAGAGGCTTGTGGATTCAAGCTAACAATTGCGGGGCTTGGTGGATTCTGAGTTGGAGACGCACATATCATTGAAGAGGCAATTCGTGGATTCGGGTCGTACCGCTCGAGTTTGCATGAGGGATTCGTGTTGTCGATGTGAATGGTTGTAAGATTTATCATAACTCTTAATGATAATTTCTGGACTAGGTCTTGGGGTTTTTCCTGTTAGGTTTTTCCCCGTCAATAAAAATCATTTGTGTTGAATGCTTATATGTGTGAATGATTTTTGTGCAATATTGAAATATTCGATTCTCCCTTATTTCTGCATTTGAGAATCGAATAAGTCAATACTTGTTTGTTTCAATTTCTACTTATTATGCTTGTATTGAGAATTAATTTTTAAATAGGTAGATATTGATCCCCCTTCCATATACACCTAGATTATTGTTTATTGGTTAAGACCTAAACCTAAGAATAGGCGATATTTCAATTGGCATCAGAGCATAGTTCACCATTTAGGGCTTTACATCCCGGTGAGATCCTTGTAGTGAAATATGGAAGGAAGTTCCGTGAAAAGACCTCCACTGTTCAATGGAAGCAATTATGCGTACTGGAAAGCACGCATTAGAGCCTTCCTAAGCTCTATAGATGAAAGAGTTTGGATGGCTATTGATAAGCACCCAAAACTCTAATTTAAACCCCTCAAATAATGCATTTTCTAGCCCTAAATTAGTTATTAATGTTACTAATGGATGTATTTACATAATGTAGGACAGAAGAGCCTCCATTCGATTAAAACATCCAAATCTTGCAACAAAAGTGAAGAAAACAAAGCTTCAGTGAATTGGAAGAAGGATTAAAGCTTGCTAATACAGAGCATCAAGGCAAAGATGGCTAGATGGTNCTTGCAACAAAAGTGAAGAAAACAAAGCTTCAGTGAATTGGAAGAAGGATTAAAGCTTGCTAATACAGAGCATCAAGGCAAAGATGGCTAGATGGTCAAAGTGTTCTTTATCCTTGCAATAGGTCTTGGGTTCAATTCTTGTGAGCTACAAATTTAATCCTTTTTATAAAATCCTCCATGCAAGTAACAAGCATGCACCGTGGAGCTGGTTTAATTCCCATAAAATCCTCCATGCAAGTAACAAGGATTTTTATGGGAATTATGATGATTGATTCCAAATCATTCACAAAAAGGAATTATGCTAGCAATGCTAATTTAATTCCCATATTCTTTTCTTTTTGTATTTATTTTATTTTATTTTCCTTCTTTCTTGCCTTTTAGAGAATTTATTTTTCTATAAGTATGTAAGAAGGGGGGAAAGGATAAGGCATCTTGGTTCTTGTAACTTTTCATCTACAGTGGTGTAATCTGAGAGGGAGGAAGAAATTAGAATTTAATAATATTATTTTGGTCCATTCTCATCTTGAATCTTTAATTTTTAATTATTATTCTCCATCCATGGAGAGTTAAGCCTCCACTATTTGGTGGAAGGTGAAAGCACTTCATGGTAGATTTTTAATCCCTTTATCAATTTTAGAATCTCTCTAATTATACATTAATGTTAAACTCTATTATTATTGCTTTGTTCTTTCAATTCTTATAATATAATCTTGATTTTATGTGCTTATCAAAGTGTGTTTGATAGTAAATGCTACTTTATTGTCTGATTTACTATGCTTACATCAAGATTTGACATAGAATACTTGTTTATGATTTACATTTGTACAAGCAATATTTTCATGGAGTTCTTATTTTTTTTCATTTGAATTAATTTAATTCTAAATCATCCACTAAAAATTAGATCTCAATCTATTTTTAGTTAAGAATTTTTAAAGAGAGTTTTCTAGTAATTTTAAGGAGTGAAATCTATTATGTTAAGTTAGTAACCGGAAACCAAAGATTTCCATCATTTGATCATTTAATTATTTTTTTTGATTTTTAGTGTTAACCAACATCATCTCTTAAAATTGTTTAAAAAAAAAAAGAAAAGTGTTGAACCTTGCATATGCATAATCTTTGTTATTTATTTGATCTAAATTAGATTTGGATTCGATAACCCTTACTTCCTCTTTACTCATTTGTTTTGTAGGTTAAAGGTTGTAAAAAGGTGAAGGATTAAACGACGAATTCGTACCTTTTTTTCAGTTGCAGAAGATGGTTGGTCCCCTCCAACCATGACCGCCAAAATTGATGGCGTTGCTTTGACTAAACCCAAACCGAGGGATGAATGGACTTCGAATGATATTTCTAAGGCCACGTATAACAATCAAGGTCTGAATGCCATCTTTAATCCCGTTACGGCCGATGAATTTAGAAGCATATCCAATTGCCTTGTAGCAAAAGAGGCATGGACCAAATTATAAGTCACACATGAAGGTACCTGGACCGTCAAAGTTGCAAAGTTGCAAATATTGACAACTCAATTTGAAAATCTTCGAATGGAGGAGAATGAGACCTTCAACAAGTTCTATGGCAAACTTGGTGAGATTGTAAACAACACATTTGCCTTAAGAGAGACTATTTCTAACTCTAAGATAGTCTGTAAGGTCTTGAGATCTCTCTTCAAGAGATTTGAAGCCAAGGTTACAGCTATTGAGGAGAGTAAAGATATTGATGCTCTTCTAGCTGAGGAACTTGCAAGAAATCTTCGGACATTCGAGTCAAACTTCCGCTCTTCAAACAAGTCCGAGAATATAGCTTTCAAGGCCGTCAAGAAACCTAGTAAGTCGAATTACAAATCCTTCGATGACTCAAGTGATGAGGAAATTGCTATCCTCACAAAGAAATTCATGAAACACATGAAAAAGAATAAATGAGGATCTCAGGAATTCGACAAGAAGAACTCTTCCTTCTCCAAGTCCAAACATAATGAAAATAGTTTGAGAAGAAGAAGAAGAGTGATAAGGTGCAATACTACAAGTATCATGGATTTGGACACATGGCAAACATTTGCCCTAACAAAAAGAGTTTCATTTATTCAAAGGGCAAGAAAGCAAAGAGTGTTACCTTTGATGATTCATCATCGGAATCCGACTCTTCTCATGATAGTGAAGAAGCAACGACAAGAAACTATGTTGCATTCACTGCTTCACATGATTCCTCACATGAGCAAGTAGATGACGAAGGGAATGTTCAATCCTCAAGTGAGGAAGATGAGAGTGAAGATGAACTCCACGAGGAAGAGTTGTTTTCAAGAATTTTAGAAAACAGTAAAAACCTATCAAAGGATAACAATGAGCTCAAACTGAAGATTTTAAGTCTTGAGATTGAGAAGAATGATCTAATTCTTCAATTAGAACAAGCTTCCAAAAGAGAGGAGGAAGACAAAGAGATACTTGAAGGAAAAGAAAAAGAAATCAAGTTTCTCAAGAATGAGCTTGTGGTGGTAAATGAGAGAGTCACATCTCTCCTTGATGAGATAATGAGAGTGAAGGAAGAGTTGAAAGAGTCTAAAGAGATGCTCATAAGGTTCAATCACGGGTCGAATAATCTTGTGTCAATGTTGAAAGGATCGAAGAATTCGGGTGATAAAAAGGGACTCGGGTTTGATCCAAGTAAGGTTGCTAGCACGTTAATGTCAACGACCTTTGTGAAAGCTAAGACTCCTCCTCCTCCACAAAAGAGAGGTGTTAAACAAACTGGCAAACAAGCTACAAAGCAAGTTGGCAAGTAATAAGCTCCAAAAATGGTTGCCAAGCCACAAGCCAAGCCAAGAGGCACTAGGAGATTGCCNAAGAAGCACTAGGAGATTGCCTCAAAGTATCCACACATGCTCATATTGTGGATATCAAGGTCATTTGCAATATACTTGCGAATTATACCTGGAAGACCTCCACGTTCTCAAAGAGAAAAAGACTTGCTCAAGAAGTTTAAGCAACTTTAAGGTAAAGCAAGGGCTTTGACTGGAGAGATTGGGAGACTTACAAATCCCAACAACAGTAGAAAAACATATGGTAAGAGACCGTATGTCAAGAAGCAAGGCAAGAAGACCAAGGTGAAGCAAGCCACCACACCCAAGCCGAAGGTTGAAATCCCGAAGAAGATAAAGAAGTTGGTGTGGGTGAAGAAACAAGTTGACAACATTGAACACCCATAAACTCAAGGGGGCAAGGCTCCACATCCCTATTGACATTAGTGGGGATGTAACCATCGAAATCGAATGAGGTAAAAAGTTGTAGATATTGTATATTTTGCTTGCAGTCTCAATTGATTTCGAGCCAACCAATGTCTTTGAATCCCTCTCAAGGTGTTTGGTTTTTGGTTACTTGGCCATATGGGTTAAAATGTTTTATTTTAATTATGGTCATTGGTTTCTCTAGGTTCACATGGGTGGTTTCCCTCCGAGAGAAACCTGATTCGTTTGATGAATTTCTTGTGATGGTGCAGAGATTTTTTAAGAAGAATCAACGTTTTGATTAGGGCAAAGAACCTCAATAATTGTGTCATCTTTGATACAAGTTATGCTGAGTATGTGGATGATAAGTAGAGCAAAGAGCTATCTCTCAATCATTATCTATGGTTGTGAAAGAATAGTCCTCGGCAGATATAAGTTTTTTTTTTGACTATTCTTGGATGAATCCTATGCATAATGCTTGCTGTGTGTATGCCACTTTGTGTATTCATTGTGTTATGTCCTACCTTTATGCTTCATCATGAATCCTGTTTAGCACTCCCACTCCTCCTTTTGCGTTGATTGCATATTTTGTTAGGGAAATTGAGTGGGTGTTCTACTAGTTTGCATTTTGTAGTTATATGCATTCTAGCTTATGAAGTATGTACTTGTAGAGAGAGTTCCATTGCATATGAAGATATTTTTATATCTACCAAGTATCATACCTTACACTATATTTAATCTTTTTGGCAAATCTGTTTTTGCAACATGTGTGTATTTTTCTATGCTTGTTATCTTGTCTCATTATCAATATTGAATGAATTGTATAAAACTTTATTATTAAATGAGAAACAGGGTACTGCACAAGTGGTAACTACTGATGGTTAACCACATCAAGCAGAATACTTTCTACATGTTTGTATTCTCACTCTTCCCTATATTACTTTTGTATGTCTCTGGGTCGAGTGTTGATGAATATTGAACCAGACTAGCTTTAAGATTCTATCTTGTTAATGGTCTGGTTGAGAGTGTGTTTGTATGAATTGATTCATTGTATATATTTGTGCATGCATGTTCTTTACTGTGCATTAAGTTAATATTTGATTTATCTAACAATATGCACCTTATCCATTGGTTTTTGAAGTCTGGATTGTTTCACACACCGTGCTTCTATTTCTTATCATAACTCTAATTCACCTTAGCTAGATTTGATAAATTTTGTAGTGTGTGACTTGTCATGTACTTACCTTCCACCATACTTATTTATTATTTATCTAACTATCTACTTGTTATCCTTAGCGCAAATACGAAAGCTAGTTAGGTATTTATTATGATGGTCGGTTGGTTTGTATATGTGTTTTCTTGCACTATCTTCCTTTGTTTCTCCTTGTACTTTTTATGTCTCTATCCTTTATCTATGTGTGAGAAAAAGGGGAGAATTATGTGTTTTTGACCTTTCGAGGGAGTACTATATGCTGGAAGATATATCATATAGGGGGAGAGATTCTTGTGCCACTCATCAAAGGGGAGTGTAAGCTTATTGAGTATTGATATTCATATTTTCTATGGTACCTTGATGTGTCTTGTGGACATGTGCATGAAACAAGTTAAAAGACATCTCCTAGAGTTTAATGTCTCTATTCTGTTTGGGAGTGTTGTCTTTTACCTTTCATTGCGTCTTATGAATTGGACTTGTTCAGAATTGACAAAATAAGACTCCAATGTAAGGGATCTCTCGGGTATGGACTTTGGTACACCAAGGACACCAACTTTGAGATTTATACCGACTCCGATGCGGGTTGGGCCAGAAATGTGGATGGCAGGAAGAGCAAGAAGCAAGATGTAGGATCCGATCCAAAGAAAAAAACTTTTGTCCTTCCATCCATGACCGCGAACGATCAAAGCGAAAAAGAATATAGTTTTTTTTTCTCGAGATTCCTAACTGGGGGAGGAATTGTTTATGATGTGTAAAGGAGTCACCACCTGATTAATTTGGGAATCAGGACCCGATTTTGGAAAATCGTTTTCTTTCAGAAAACATGGCGATCTTCCTGACTAGTCTGGTCTGCAAAAAGAGATTCCTTTAAGGGAATCATGGTACGAGTCGGGAAGGTGTTAGGCATCCGACAACCGCCCGATTGTGAGATCAGCCTCTACTTCACAACTAAGGGGTATTTTAGAATTGCTTGATCAAACTATGATTATTCTAAGAAAGAGTATGTACAAAGAAAAGTAAGTTTACAGCCCCCTGATCTATGTTTTATGCTTATAAAGTTCTGTGGCAAAAAATAAAAAGATGGCAAACATGCCCTGTCTAGGAACACGTGTCGAAATAAGTGACACGTGTATCTCAGTACACGTGCACAGAAAGCACATTACATGTGGGCGCAATTCCACGTGTAAACAAAAGAAAGTATGGATTCTATTCCATATGAGGCAGACATATTTGTTCACGGGCTCTATCCCATAAACAAACAAGAATGAACAAGTGGGTTCTATACCACGAAACAAGCAATGGTTATACGTGGATTCGATTCCACGAACAACTGGTTCATATACGGATGCTATTCCATATACAAACAAATGGGCATGAATGGGTTCTGTCCAATGTGTGGCCCAAGAATTACGAGTGGATGCAATTCCCCAAGTAACAAAAATGTACGTGGGCTTGATCCCGTGTACAAGCGGTCATAGTGCATGTGGATGCTATTCCGCGAGCGTTCCATGGAAGACACTTAGGCGCGATCTAAGTGTTAGCAACCATAATGTCCTAGTGTGCGATCATTAGACTCCACGACATAACACATGTATACTACTATACATGTGGCACGAGAGAAAGTTTGTTGATTTTGAAAATGATTTGACATGTGTATTGGTACACATGACCCAATGGGTCTTAATGATGACACGTGTTTGCTATTGCATACATGGCATGCTAATTTTGAAAACAATGGATGAGCTATGCCTAGAGATTCGAGCACGAATAATCTAGATATCCTAGCTTTTGAAGAATTTCTAGGTCTGCGATGAATATGATCCAAAGCTAATGCAAGTGATTTGAAAATTAGATAGAAAACTTGTGTTTCTTTTCTTATTCTTGAAAATCTTTGATTATTACAAAGGTGGGGTTAGTCTAAGAATTAACCCAACTAATCGAGTGTGCAAGACCATCGACGTGGCGTAGGCATGCATGCCACACTTAGGAGTGCCAGTCCATGGTGGTCACATTTCGATGAGTTTAGATCAATTCCTAGCCTAATCCCGAAATTAACCCACAACCCTGATTTCTAATGCATTTCTTAAACTAAGGAGCCTAACTTAGATTAACTAATCTAAGGGAGAGAAACCTAGTTCAATTTTATTTGATGGGTTAGGGTTTTAAATTAGGGTTTAGGCATTTCCATGCCCAAACAAGAAAGGTGGGCCTAAGCCAAGATGTATTCTTGCTAGGCCAACACAAGAAAATGGGTTTATGAAACCCAATTTCAAGAAATGAGTTTAAAATTCATGAAGCAAGCCCAACACTAAACAAAATGTAGAGTGGATTTGCTTAAGAATGGGCTTGCCAAGCCTATAAAGCTTATTTGAAGTTTTATTTTCATTATTGGTTGATTTCTAAGACACATCATCAAGAGTGACAAGTTTCTAATGTAAACCCTAGGGTTTCATGTAAAACTAAGACGGAAATACTTGAATTTAAACATGCAAAACAATGTATTAATGTAAAATTAACAAAATAAACATTTCTACACATTAAACATTCTCTTAGGCATTTTGTCGAACACATTAAATGTGTACATTCAAACTACCATAACTTCTTCGTTTCACAACGTTTTTGACTCATTCTTGAGCCCATTTTGTGTATTATTTGATACTTTACAAGACTACAATATCAGATTTTTTATTTAAAACTTGTATTGAAAGATTCAGCACATTTTTGCTCACTTTTTATGTTGTAGAGATGTAAAAATCAACCCTTACACACCCACATGTTTGTAAGCATGACCAAATGATTAATTCTTATACTAAATATGACATCCTTACCATTAAATATGCATTTTACATAAATTAGGACATCATCACATGATAGAACAACATCTAAAATGGATTAATCTTGCTAGCTCATCTAACCACTCATTATTTCATGTTACATGAATGCTAAACATGTTTAAATCATTGTTTATTTTAAGTGGTATTTAGAGATTTCTACAATAATAGAGATTAATAACAATGCATTCCAACAAAATAACTAACGAGTTATTTATGCACATAAAAATGATATCATGAAGAAAGATTCATAAAATGACACATTTATTTCTTTCTTTCAACTACATCATACAATATTTAAGATGTAATTTCTACTACAAATGAAAAGGGGGTGATGATCACCTACCTACTTTGCTTAAGATCCACAATAAAGAGAGTGAAGAAAACCCATTGATTAACCATCCATTAAGATATAATGATTTATTTTGTTGATGATAAATGAAGAAAATAAAGTTTTCTTTTGAAAAGTGATGTGATTTACCACTAGCTCTCTCTAAACCAACCTCAAAATGGAAAGAAAAACTCAATTAGTTTGAGCTCTTCCCATGATGAATGAGGATTGAATGTGCAAGGTCTAGGCTAGGATGGGTGGTGTAGATGATGATTNCTTCCCATGATGAATGAGGATTGAATGTGCAAGGTCTAGGCTAGGATGGGTGGTGTAGATGATGATTGATGAAGAGTGAAGGCTAAGATCTAATGAAAATGGATTTACTCTCACCTAACTCTATTTCTCTCCTTCTCAAGCTCTTGAATGCTCTCAAGCTATTCAATGTTACTTATGAGATCTATTGAATGCATATTCCATGAGATCTATTGAATGCTCTCCAAGAGATCTCTCCAATGCTCCTACTAGAGTTCTATTTAATGATTTCCTAAAGATCTATTTAATGCTCCCCTAAAGATCTATTCAACGCTTCTCCTCAAAATGTTAGAGATCTCCTCTATTTATAGGAAAAATATGGGGTTGGTGCGGTGTAAGCAAATTTAGGGTTAAGGGGTGAGAGAGAGTGAAAGAGATCTAAAAAATTGGGTGGAAAAAGGGTAAACAAAGGGTTTTATGGCATTTTTAATCTCAACCGTTAAACGGCTCATGGAGGGCCATTTTCTGCTAGCCATTAGATCTGATTAGATCTGACGGTCTGAGGAAAACGGCTCATGGAGAGCTGTTGGAATATTCTCCACCCTTTAAAAGTCGGTTCTGGGTTCGTTCCAACCTCAATTCTTGTTCCCATTTTGATTTTAAACCCAAATTAAGTCCAATTTCACTCTAATTTTTGAAATTACTTGCTTTTAAACATCAATTAGGGATCAATTAAGTTTTAATTAAGTCTGGAGAACCCTAATGTGGTCCAATTTGAATCTAATTTTAAAATTTTCACCCAATTTCTTCAATTAGGCTCAAATTTAAGCCAAATTAAGTCAAATTAAGTCCAATTGAGTTAAGGTATGGTCAAATTGAGTTGAATTAGTGGTTGATTGAGTTGAATTAAGGATGTTTTATGCCTTGATCTCGCATCGCACTCCAATTTTGGGTGTTTAGCATCCGAGGGCAAAAATTGGTGTCTACACAAAACTCTCAATCTTTATCCACAACCGAGGCAGAGGATATCGCAGCAGGTTTGGGTTTCACTCAATTATTTTGGTTGTTACATATGCTTATTGATTAAGATTTTGAGCATGCCACTATAATTGTTTGTTGTGATAACACTTATACTTTTGATATCACCATGATTCATAATCAACACTCTAGAATTGAGCATATTGATATTAGGCTACTCTTTATCCGTGACTTAGTTGAAGAGAAGGTAATACATCATGGGTACGTGTCGACTGTGAATCCAGTTGTTGATATCCTCTCTGAAAGGTCCATGTTTTATGTTTGTCGAATTTCGTGTCAAAAATTAACTCAAGATGATCTCTTGTAATTCTGAGTTAGAGTTTAGTGAGTCTCGGTTCACTTCGGTTGAAAGAGAAGAAATCTACAAAGACTCCGAAGAACTCAACTCACCACCAGAAGACATCCTAGGATGGTAAGTGACTTAGAACACTAAGTACCATAGGTGGTTAGATTGCTAAGAGTGTTTC
>MVGT01002307.1:60244-70897 GCA_002174775.1 Macleaya cordata | reverse complement strand
ATTTATTAAGAGATTGAAATATTCGATTCTTGTTTCCGCATATTAAAGAATCGAATAAGTCAATACTCTTGACTAGAGATTTTAGTTTCCATCTTTATCACCAACATTATTTTTATTTGGTGATTGTGTAATCCTTAACCCTAGTTACATTGACATACGATTATTCCAACTAATAACCGTAAGGATTTTAGACTTTTACTCTCCTAGTCCCTGAATTCTTTGACTTTTGATATTTTTATAAGGGCTTTTGGTGTAGTCTTTGTGTCTTGAGATCACCCTGTTTCACTTTCTTACCCCTGTTGTTACCTGTCTCTTTCTCATAATGGGTAGTTGAGTGTGTTTCTTTTAGTTTGCATTACATTACACAGCATCAATTTTCTCGCATTCTAGAAAGAATTTTGTGATACTTCGTGTTTTTGAAATTTTATGGCATTTATACATATTTTTCTCCCGTAGTATCTTTGCTTTGCACACAGATCATTTATGCTTTGATTTGGTTTTGACCTGTGTGTCTTCACTGTGATCTTATTCTTGTGCATCTTGAATATCTTAGATAATGTTTTTGATCACTTCCTCTTGAAATCCGGAGTTTTTGGATTTCTTGAATATCTTTGGATAATAGACTTTGAGATCTCAAGTTCTTTGCCTCACACATTTCACTCGAACTTTTTTGAACTTATGTTTGTATCTTGTGTTTGATTGAATGTGTGTGGGTTGATCCTAGTTTGTATGTTCGTTACTTCTCTTGAACTATTTAGAACCAAACTAGTGTGGATGAACTATCCTAGCACTTGTACTTTATTAATAATATATTTTGTTGCTATATACCTCAAGAGTGAGTTCTCGTACAAAACTTTGAACTCAGTGTACCACCTAGAGAGTAAGCTCTCGTAAAAGATTTTGAGCTTAGTGGAGCCACCTAAAGAGTAAGCTCTCGTAAAAGATTTTGAGCTTGGTGGCATGATAGTTAGTAGTGTGACCAAATGTCAAGTCTTGGTGCCTTGAGAGCAAATCAATAACAAATCAATAATAAACTATCGGGCAGACTTGATGAGTCATGATACATGCTCTTGGGCACTTTGTATTCTGAAATACACCTTCATGGAAATGCCTTAACATGTTGGTCTTGAATTACTTGGAACGTGCATTGTGATTCATCCTCCATACTAGTGTGGTTTGGAATAGTGAATAGAGAGTAGAATCTTAATCTTTATCAACTTTCGAGAATCTTTTCACATTTTGTGACATCATCACTTGCACACACACTCGTTCTATTATTTGATGGATTTTGTGATCAATTCAACTTGTGTTTTCATTGTTTATGTTTGAATATTTTCTTGAAAAATAGTTACTTATGATGCTTTCATGGACTTGTATAAATTTTCTCATCTTGATGGGCTTGCTTCATCATATGGCTCACAGTGATTGTTTCTCATGTGGTTGGGATTAAATCTTGACATTTAAGTTCATATGTAGAGCACTTTTGTGAGTGTGTTTCTATCGAATCTTGTTGTCTTCTATTGAAAATGTTTTGGATGATTCGATTTAGGGGGAGTTTCTGTTGAAAATGTGGTTTATGTGATAGATTTTGTGAAAAGCTCCCAGCTTGTGTCCGGAGGGAAAATTCACTCCGATACGTGTTTTGAAAAGGTTCAACAAATCCTACTTCAAGCTTTCACTCTTTAATAGAGTGTAGGGTTCGTTTTTAACGCATAGGTTTTACCGACATTCGAGATTCTCTTGATTGTTTTTATAGCCTCGACTTTTTAGAAGGAACAGGGATTGCCTACCCTAGGATTTGACAAATGTTCTATGCATGATGCATGATGTATGATGTATGATGTTGACTCCCTTAATTTTACTTTTATATCATCTACTTTGGGTAAGGTTATTTTGGGAACTCGGAGGATCCGTATAGCTGTGCAAAATTGAGCAGGTGACTGACCCCATTCTGTTCCCTCCTCTGAGGAATTGCGTTGAACCACACGTTTCTTCTCCCGATCAATTTCCCTTAGTCATATCGGGTTTGGTTCGTCCTTGGACTCTAGAGAAGAAGCTGGTAATGACAGGAGTGAGGAGAATGATTAGACTAGGACACTACGTGATTTATTTCTGCAGTCTCTCAGCTCATTTTCATCCTTTTATGAATATTAGATAACTATACTTGTTTATTTCGCTTCACTCATTTCTATCGCTTGTAAACCTATTCTCTTTCGAATGAGTGAATTTGAAATGTCTTGTGATGCATATTATCTTCCCTTGCTTCAAGTATTGCTTATTACTGCATATCTCATAACTTGTGGCATGGTCAACCTCTCGTCTTATGCTCCTCTCCTCTGCCCCCTCCGACCTTTGCGATTTCATTACAAAAAGGGGGATAAGTAATTATAGGGGAGTTGTATAAGATATGGGGAGTTATATTATGATGCCTTGATAACTCTTGTGTGATTTTGCAGAAATTTACCTATGTTTGTTGTTTATCTTTTATTGGGGAGGTTTTGCATTTTATTGAGTCCATTGAAAGAGAATTCGTGTTGTAATACTTTTTGAAAATTATCATATGTATGGGGTTTTGTCATGAAATCGACAAAGGGGGAGATTGAAAGGTCCTTTGGGTTTGTCAATGTTCATAATGAGACAATGAACTCAAATAAAAGTCCTTGCTTGAGTTAGAGTTAGGTTGTACCCTTCGTGCAAACTCACATTTCATCGAAGATCGAAGAGAAAGCACACCATCGGACTCAACTCACCACCAGAACTCACCACACGTTGCTAAGTGACCTTGTTTATCATTCATAGGTGGTTAGAATGCAGTAGGACTTAGCCACATAAGCTAGGAAGAATTTAGAACCCATTTAAACACATTTTAGAGGCTTTTCTAGCTTATGGGCAGGGTGGTATCGATACCCTCTGAAGGTGGTATCGATACTGACCTAGCCTGTAAGTCAGGCTAGGCTGGTATCGATACTCACCTTGGTAGGTATCAATACTACACTGCCAGTATCGATACCAACCTTAGGCAGTATCGATACTAGGGCTCCCTGATGTTGTGTGTAGACACCCAATTTTCGAACCTGCCGCGGGTGTCGTCAACCAATAATTGGAACCAATTTTGTGAACCACATGGAACCGGAACTGGCTTTGCATAAACAGGAACCTAGAATAATCTTTGGCTTGTGGGAGCCCTTTTGGCATAATAAAATATAACCCCGGACTTTGTAGAAATTTTCAAAAAAGACCATTTTGTAAGTACTAAGAAATTGAGGGTGTTAGGAAGAAAATTTAGTGACATGTGTCACCAAAGGGTTGGAGTTAGCCCTTAAAGGGCCAATCTCCTTCTAACGGTGACACATGTCACCTACTTTTAGTTATCAAAGAAAAATTAATAATAATGAAGAAAAAGCTGTTTTGGAAAAGCCATTTGAAAAGGAAAAAGTTGTTTTAGAAGAAGTTGTTTTTGAAAAAGAAAGGCTATTTTTGAAAAAGGTAGTTTTGAAAGGTTTTTGTTTTTTAAAGAAAAAGTGACACGTGTCACAGTGTTAGTGGGATTGGCCCTTGAAGGGCCGATTTCCCTAACAAGGTGACACATGTCACTTTTACCCCTTTCTTTTTAAAAAAAATAAAAATAAAAAATAAGTAAATAATAATAATAGTAATAAATGGAGAAAGTGTAGAGTTTTTTTAAAGAAAATATATTTTCTTTTTTTTATTTGGTGACACATGTTACCACATTAGTGAGAGGGCCGATCTCCCTTATGTGGTGACGCGTGCCTCATTCATTTTGAGAGAGAGGGCAATGCGATTTTCTATTTTGGGTAGGTTTTCAAAATTAATTTTGTTAGTGACAGATGTCAGGGTATGATTGGGATCAGCCCTTAGAGGGCCGATTCCCTCACATTCTCTCTTTCGGTAAGTACAGAGGGACACGTATCCCCATCTTGTTTATTTAGAATATACTCATTTTGTAGAGAGAAGAGATTCACCTTTTGTTTTTCTTCTCTCTCACAAAATTTGCTTGATCCGTGTGAGCCTAGTCTACCTAATCCTTGCACAATACCTATCCACTAGGAAAAGATATTTTTTCTTCCTCTTCATCCCAGTCGTCCAAGTGTGGTTGATCCAGTCATTAAGCAGAGAGAAACCCTAGTTTTTTTCTTTAAAAAGAAAGTTACCCAAAGAGGAAACTCTCTCTTAGTTTTTTGGATTTCTCTCTTGAATTTTCTCTCTGGGTTTGCCTACACTCTTTTGGTCTCTGGTTTGCATTTACTTTCTCTGGTCTCCCTTCCAGCTTGATTCCCAGTAGAAGACTAGTGAGGTAAGAGAGAGGAGAAGGAGAGGTGAGGAGACAGAGGATATTGTCTTGTCATCTTCCTTCCTGCGTCAGCATGAGTCCAAGGGAGTGACATCATCTTCATCTTTGATATTCCAGTAACACCACACTTACTTCTCTCATCTAAAGCCGAATATATGGAGCTTATTATGGATTTCTCTCTTATATTTGCTTAGTTGGATCAATTGCAATTTCAGGTTAGTAAGATTTCCTTTCTCTGTTAATTTTCTCTTTTGTAGAAAGATCCATGCTAGAAATCCAAATGAAATAATCTTGATTGCTATTCTTGGTATGGAATTTGCATCTATTCTCTGTCAAGTATGTGAATGAGTTTTGATGTGAAATAAGGCTACAAGTTATTGCTATTTTGGGTATGAAATAGAATTTGCCACTTTTTTGTTGAATATGTGAATATCTTGATGTGAAATAAAACTTGATTTCCATTTCTGGTATGAAATAAAGTTCTCTGTTGAGAAGCATATCCTAACTTTGTTTTTCATCTTTGTACATAATGACATAAAAAAGAATGTTATAATCATACTTACTACCTTTGTACATGATGAGATCAGGAGCTAGTAAGTAGCAATCTTATTTTCCATCTTTGTATATAATTAAAGTAGGAGAAAGTTAGTTACATATTTGTTCTCCATTTCTGTATATAGTGAAATCATGAGTTAAAAAAAGGGCATGAAATAGGTTGGTTTTATAAGAATCTTTTTGATGAAAAAGCATGCCCATGTCTCTGTAGCTTTTATGTATAAAGAATGCCTATATGCATGAAAAGTCTTTTGCACATATATGATGATGTGAGACCAGAGAGTAAAAGTGTAGATTTGTTTGTGTTGACATTCCTTTTAGAAATCATGTCTTTTTGCAAATACTTGGTGACAGAATCATGCTGTAAACTATGGATCCCATATCTTGGGTGTAGCCGTCAAGTAGCATGCTAATGAGGATAAATTGTGTGATAATGTTATTTTGTCATATGGTGGTTTGAGATATCATTGTAGCCATGCATGTCCTGCTATAATCAATGTTTAATGGCATGTTGATGGTTTGAATTCCTTGTGAGGTGATGATGATCTTCATGCTTGTGTATTTCATAGAAAGAGAGCAAAATGTGTGTAACCCCATGATGAGCGAGCTGAGAATGCATTGATGTTTGTGGTAAGTATGTTAGGCGCGACATGATCTTTAATGTGAACGGCTTAGATCGTAGGAAATCTCAGCAGATTAATATGACCCAAATGTTCATAGCTTACTTTTGTCGCCTTATTTAATGCCAAAATGTAGAGTTCGATCTATTTTAGTGTTCTTCACTCTCTTGGTACGACGACATTGCTACGCGGTGATTCATGGGATGATAAGATCGAGTTTCATGTTGCTTGATTTATTTACTTTGTTCACCATGCTAGAAATCTATGAAATGTGTGCATAAATTTCTTGATTCGTGAATCCTCGAACATGAATGAACATTAATGAATAAGCATGACATTTGGGAGCATCTTGTCATTTCATCTTGATTCCATCTTAATTTGCGGTATAATCCCTTTTAGTCTAAAGAAACAAATTTGAATAAACTTTTTAATAAAACATCCAGGACTCAAACCATCTTTGCGGGTTCGCGGGCCCACTTTCCCGATTGGGCTTTCGAAGCCCAATCAGTGCCAAACCATAAAGACTGCTTGCTTAGAGATAGACTGCATTAGTCTTAAGGCTGTTTGCTGCTTTTCGGGGTTGGCCTCAGGGATCACTTAGTTAAGTGAAGATCCTAATCCGATCCCAATTTTGGGTCAAAACCTCTTTTAAAAATCAAACAAATAAAAACCAACCATTTTTCAAAGAAAAATCATTTCATTAGTCTAGGTCATGCATTTAGGGTATTAGAATCCCTAAACGAAGACTAAGGTCCTTAGTCCGGTTTTAGTCAATTTTTTTAGGACCGTTCTCATGCATCCCTACATATGCACACTGGACGTGCGCGGGTCTTTGTTTTTCGTCACATGTGCAGCCGCACGTGACACGTGCCTTTCAAAATAAAAAGGAAAGAATCAAGTTTTCAAAAACTAAAAAAATGTTTCATCGCCATCACGTGCCAGTTTTGCACGTTCCTTCATCACGTGCCAGTTTCGCACGTCGTCCTTCGTCACGTACCTGTTTTGCACGTACAATCCTTTGTTATGTGCCAGTTTTGCACGTCGTCCATCGTCAAGTGCCTGTTTTGCACGTGTGATCCTTTGTTACGTGCCAGTTTTGCACGTCGTCCATCGTCACGTGCCTGTTTTGCACGTACCATCCTTTGTTACGTGCCAGTTTTGCACGTCGTCCATCGTCACGTGCCTGTTTTGCACGTATGGTCCTCTGCTACTGTAACGCCCCAATTCGAAACTCACAATCTATAAGAAATTGAGTCGCATCTCGAGGCGTTAGGTTAACTATACAAGGTGACTAATTAGTACTAAACAAGCCTAAACAAGGTTTACAAACCTAATCAGAGTTAAACTAATGCAGCTATCCGTATCACTAATCACCTCAAAATATAACTAGGGCGAAAAATTCGACAGAGTCTCCCCTGTAATTTCAGGGTTTGCAACCTGTCATAAACCTGTAAAAGAGATGATTTACTCACAAATAATATTTCTAAATCATTCCAATCATCCCCGATAGTCATATCATCTCATCAGGGCTAGTCTACCTTACTTCATCGAAATAATAATACCTAGTCATCCACTAGGCTGGATTCAAACCACAATTCTAAAATGATGCCTCGCATAATAATATACATAGATAACCTGAGTTAAGTGATATAATATACATAAGTGTGTTTGTCTTATATACATATCTTAAGAAAATATATACAAAACAAGTAAGATAACAAGCACCTCAAAAAGGCTAGATACAACACCTCAAGTGTAAGAAAGTTATCGCTGACGAACTCTCTATATCGATCTCCTCAAAAGGTATAGGTATAGTCTGACCAATCCTCTCCTATATCCTCGTTTCCCTCTGCAACAATATCTCCTGGATCTGAGCAAAAAGCTCAGTAAGAAACTTATAATACTAACAGATAGTCACTAACATGAATTTAAGACAATGCAGATTTTAAAAGAAAATCGAGAAATCATAAACAGAAATGTAAAAGTAGTTGGTACTTGTTCTACAACATAAACCGATAACCATTCACTTACCCATACAAGTAGATATAAACTAACAACAACATCTCACATCATAATATTGCGTAGTGTAATCATCTTAGAGTGAAGAGGGTATGACTAGATGTTTCAGCTCCTAGTCAGTGAGCAAAATCGTGTTCCAACTTAACCGATGTGGAACCCCATCGTTAATTCCTGATTTCCGACCGAGCGACTGATTTATCGGTTTTTGTGAGAAGCACGCTGGCTCATGATTTGGGTTCAGGTGGACCCTTGACCATAATTTGCCGATGTAGCCGTTGTCGCGGTGGTCAGCCGTTTGACTTGTGCAGACATCTTAATGATCATTAAAATAATCCAGGAGTTGTCACGCTCCTCAAGTCTTCGCCTAATCTAGGCAGCATATAACCTCGACATTTCTAGAATCATACACGTACCTATCCAAACAAGGCTTTCCAAAAAGAGAAATAGAATAACCTAGATTTCAATAGTTTTCCTATATCATGAGAGTCCCATTCCTGTCATGAGACAGGAAAACATAATGAAAATACGGAACAAATCATTGTTTTTAGGGAAAACTTCAATAATTTGCTCGTGTAGGCATTACAAGTCCATTTTCGGATCACCTAAAAATATATATTATAATATTATAAGTTTTAGTAGTAGAAAATACTTTTTCCTATAAAACTAGCATCCATGTACATGTTGTGATCTCCCATCTAATATTATTCCGGGGAAAGCCGGTAATATAATCCGGGGAAAGCCGGGTACTCGGGGGAAAGCCCGTAATATAATCCGGGGAAAGCCGGTAATAATTATACCCGGGGAAAAGCCCAGCATAACATATATAGTATATATTCCGGGGGAAAGCCCGTACCCAGGGAATCACCAACACATACCCAACAACTGGGAACCTCCATCCCACACATCATCTTAAAATAACTACTTCTCCCAACATATGGAAGGAAGTAAAAAATATATATATATTATAAGAACCCCAAAATCCATTTCGTTTTGGAAATATACCCATCCCTAAAGCTCTTAACGATTAAATCTCGATTCTTTTGAAAATATAGTTTATTTAACTATAAATAAGAAAAGAATCATCCATATACTTATATATGTATATAACTCATTCATATATATATAATTATTAGAATCATTCATATATATAGTTATTTTAAAATTAACTATTATTGTTTTACATCACTATGTGAAACTGTACTTTTGAAGAATCATTTTCACATCAATAGGACATCACAAATAAATCATGCATGCTTTGCAAAATAATTACATTTGATTTATAAATCTAAACCCTATAAAAGAATTGAAAGCACTTTAATGGCTACAAGGAAGTATTTATAAGTTCCTACCTCAAATCCCGCAAGGCTCTCTTTACCGCACTAATTTCCTCCAATTAGTGTACTGGTATTAGTACACACTCCAAACTGTAAACAGCACATTTAATTCACTTTCAAAACTTAATTCAATTCATACAAATTCCATATAGAATAGCCTAGGAATCTAAATTCTAACCTAAACAGTCACTACAAGGGTCCAGGTCCTTATCAAATCAAATAAGGGCTTTAGGACTACAACCCAATTTGCTCTAAATATCATCTTCAATTAATCTAGACCTCCGAATCTACAATCTAAACCAAAACAATAAATTTGGGCCAAAATCAACCTTCCCAATTATCCATTTCATCAATTAAGGGTTTGAAAGGTCTAATCAAACCTTAAACTATTAACAAAGTCAATCCTAAAATTGAAAACTAAGATTAACACCATAAAATGTCTAATTAAAAACAAAATAAAAAGCTAGGGTTTCAATTTATACCTCAATCCACAAATTAAATGGTCCCTACGATATCTATCGGACCGACATCAACTTCTTCTTCTCTCTCTTTCTCTCCTCCTCTCCTTCTTCTCCTTCTCTTTCTTCTCCTTCTTCTACTTCTCTTTCTCTCTCCTTCTTCTCCTTCTCTCTCTCTCTGACCCGACTCTCTGTCTCGTTTTATAAGAGAGATTTCTCTCTCTTTCCTAAACAAACTAGGCGGTGGAATAATAATAATAAAAAAGAAAAAGGAAAATCTATAATAATAATAATAATAATAATAAAAAGGATAATTATTTAGGTTATACTATGGTACAAGTACATACAACGAATTATGTGTATAAAATAGAAAGATTTATAAAATTACTCTTTAATACATCACCTAATACATATATATAGTATATATACCCAATTAGATAAAGTTTAATTAGTCTAAATCAAGGTCAAAATCGCGGGTACCTTCGGTACCAATCTAAATCGTGTTCCGGGCCTTGATTTGGGATCAATTAGTGTCCGATTTTCGCGCGTGAGTAGTCGAAATTGAATAACTTTTCGAGATCTAGCCATTCGTACGGTTTGATTCTTCAAATTATGCTCCAAACAAAAACTCATTATTTAATCCTAGACTTAATTATTTTGGGTCGTTACATTTCTCCCCTCCTTATAAGAATTTCGTCCTCGAAATTAAAAATGTACCTCAATTGAAGAGATCTGGGTATTGAGCTAGCATATCAGATTCTTTCTCCCACGTTACTTCTTCTGTATTATGATGTCGCCATAAGACTTTAACTAAAGGAATGACTTTATTTCGCAGTATCTTTTCTCTTCGATCTAAAATTTGCATAGGTCCTTCTTCATAGGAAACATCTTCATCCACTTGCAAAAATTGGCAATCAATCACATAAGAGGGATCTGATTCATACTTGCGTAGCATAGATACATGAAATACAACATGAATTTTCCCTAGACGTGCAGGCAATTCAAGTCTATATGCTACTAATCCAATCTTTTCTATAATCTAAAATGGTCCAATAAACCTTGGTGCAAGTTTTTCTTTCAACCCGAATCTAGAAATGCCTTTCTTTGGAGATACTCTAAGAAACACAAATTCTCCCACTTCAAATTGGAGTGGTCGTCGACGATGATCTGCATAGCTTTTCTGCCTACTTTGTGCAGCCCGTAATCTTTCCCGAATAATTCTAATATTTTCTGTAGTTTCTGCAACTATTTCTGGTCCAGTTAAAAGATTATCTCCAACTTCTGTCCAACAAATTGGTGATCTACAAGGTCTTCCATACAAAGCTTCAAATGGTGCCATTCCGATGCTTGCTTGA
>MVGT01002307.1:24922-46370 GCA_002174775.1 Macleaya cordata | reverse complement strand
AAATCAACTAGCACTAGTAGTTCATCTTCACAACCTAAAACCTTGGTTTAGGAAACATTGAAAACATTTAGTAGGCTTGAAATACTAAAGTAGCCCCATGTTAAGAATCAGGAAAAATGTAACAGTTTGGGGAAAATAAACGCCAAAGATCGTAGAAAACTCAGAAAATATTCAAACTAAAAGCATTAGAAAGATAACACCGAGATCTACCATTTTCATGAAGAAACTAAAATCAGAAAATAATTCGAGAAATAAGAAAAGTACCAATTAATAATACATTTTGCAGAAACATCTAGTTTTCATAAAACAATAGGCAAACTTTAAAAATCTAAAACAAGCTGTTTACTTGTCCAAAATTTGTGAAATTTTTACTGAAGATAGCTTAAGCTGTTATGAATCATTAAAAACTAGAAGCACTTGATTTGGAGTTAAAACGGGATAGTTTTAACTCCACTTGCATGCATCAAAAATGGGGGTAATTAGATCATAAAACCCATATATTCACCTAAAACCTTCAACCCATCCATCTAACAAATTTCTAGGGCATAACCAAATTTTATTTTCTTCAAAAACTCCAATTTACATCACACAAATTTTTAGATCTACCATATTTAGGTGCTGATTTCTCATTTTAACATCAAAATATTAGCCCATCTCATCCCTTCTTCCACCATTAAGCTCAAAAATAAGATCTATACATAGCATGCATGTTTAACAACAAAAAACCCAAGTTTTCAACTTAAAATTTCAGCTGAAATGGAAGGGTTCTAGGTTAGACATCTTACCCCAAAGAGCACCCTTTCTTCCTCTCATCTTCTTCTCCTTTCTCCTCCTTTTTCCTTCTTCTTCCTTCTTCTTCCTTCTTCTTCTTCTTCCTTTTCTTTTCTTCTTCCTTTTCTTTTCTTCTTCTTCTCCCCCTCTTCCCTGCTGGAAAAACGGCAGCAGCTGCCGCCGGCGGTAATGGCAGCAGCTGCTGCTGCTTTCCTCTTCCTCTTCTCTCTCTCTCTCTCTTTCTCTCTCTCTCTCTCTCTTTCTCTCTCTTTCTCTCCTACGGTTCTCTCTCCCCCATTTCTCTATCTCTCTTTTTCTTTCTTATCTCTTTCTTTTCTTTCTTATTTCTTCCACATAATAATACTACCATAAATGTTATTAGGGTAGATTTTTTGTTAAAAAAAGAACCCCCACTTACTACCAATATTACCGTTGTTAGAACATAAACCCTATTTCCTTTTTGTTACAATTTCTAATATTCCCAATACTACCCATTATTGTTATTACTAATACTACTAATATCCTTACTTATTATTAGTAATAATTTTCTTTTTTATTAGTGGGGTCTCACACAACCTTTTCAGTCTACATAGGTCAGATAGAATCAGCGGTTAGTCAGGAGATAGATAATGGCAAAGTAAGAGTGCAATGGTGATTCAGTGTCAGAAATGGAGAAAATGATGAGAGCATTCTTTGAGAAAATAATGAAGGATGACATAAAAATAATGATGGAATCTATGTTGACAGAAAGATTTGGGCCGGTAGGGCAAGGAAAGCAAACATTCCTATCACCTTCAGAACCACAAGGCAGAGATAAAGGGCAAACCTCGTATGTAGTGCATAAGTAAGGAGAAATGGTCAGGACACACTTTCAGGAGCTGGCAAAATCTTATCTGGTCCATGAAGTCATTGACACACCCAGAAGCCTTTGTTAACGGTCATCCCAAGGAAGGCATTGGCTTTACCTAAAGGCTGCCAGTCAGATGATGAGTACGACTACCAACAACATGAGGAGTCATACCGAAAGGTCAAAAAGGACAATGACCCCTTCTAGCAGGAGGTTATCACCAGGCTCCAACGCTTGGAAGGAAACTCAATGACAACCTTTGATGTGAATGCCTGGTATCGAGCCCCGAAAGATGAGCTACCCTAGGGTTTGTTTTCCTAGATATGTGCAAGTATGATGGGACGGGGTCACCAAAAGCCCATATCATGATGTATATGAATTGCATGAAACACTTGCGATTGAGCGATAACTTGTTAGCTCATCTGTTCTCAAGGAGTCTGACAGGATACCCCCTAGACTGGATAGTGGAGCTTGACAGGACAAAATACCCTACTTGGACCTTACTCGAAGATGCTTTTGTCCGATACTTCACCTATGGTATGGACGGAAGGGTGACTAGGCGTCAGTGAAGAAATGCAGCAAGACCCTAATGAATCCTTTACTAACTTTGTAGCCAGGTGGAGGCTTAAGGTCCGGGAAATGGTCGAGCGACCAACTGAAGAAGAGCAGATTGCGATCATAAGAAAGAACATGAAGCCAGGTTACTAAGCACTTTTAAGCGGTGTTACTCACAGGAAGATGAACAAGTTCATATAAGCAACCACCCAAGTAGAGGATTTCCTAAAGACTACTTCCCTCTCAACCTTACTGGCATCTGGCCCTGATATAAAGGGAAAGAAAAATGGAAAAAAGCATGTTAACTACATTGCCAGCCAGCAGAATGCCCGGGGGCAGGGACAGAGGAGATTCGATTTGAAAGTGTCGGATAACAGGCACGTTCAGGAGAATCAGCAAACATCAGAAAACAACCAAGTTCAAGGAAACCCATAAGTTAGGGGTAATCAATAGAACAGGCGGAATCAGAATTCCCGAGCAGGAAGAGAGTTCTCCCAGCTGAACCATACGTTCAGTACGCTTTTGCCAGTGCTGCTAGAGGAAGGGTTAATAACACTAAGGAGGCCATTACCGCCCCCCAACCCATTGCCACCTTGGAACCACCCTGAGGAATATTGCGAGTACCATCAAGGTCCTAGACACAACGGATAAATGCTTGGCATTGCGCCACAAGATCTAGGATCTTCTTGAGGAAGGGAGAATCAACTTACCCGGGGTGCAAATACCGGCTCGGCCTAACGTCAACATCAACCCTCTCCTAATACACCAGCCGAAGGGGCAGCAATAGGTGAACTATATTGAGATGGGTGGATCAAAAAACCCCATTCGGGCAGTAAGGGAAGTGAAGAAGTCAGGATCGATAACAACACAGGAAAGTACCAGTACTTACCACATTGGAGAATCAAACCGAGCTTCGCTTAACCTGGACAAGCTGGTAACTAAGGCCAGGAGGAGAGAGTTAGAATAGCTGTGGCCGGTATAGACAAAAAAATGGCCAGGGTGCTGGAAAGTGAGGTCATGGAGGCATAAGAATAGACACTGGCACAACCGAAAAAGGAGCCACTTTTTACGATAACTTGCAAAGCAAAGAAAACGCCGGTAGTGATCGGGCCACCACAGCAGAGTGGGCCGCTCATCACAGTCAACAAGGTAAGGCACGCTCCAATCTTAATTTACCCTTCCCGAAGGAAAAGTCCTTTATCTGTCGGTAGCTACAGTAGTACTACAATCAACCCACAGGAATGGATAATTCCTAAGTCATCATCCCAGTCATGGTCTGACCCGATCCCGGCAGAGGAGGTCGCGGATAATGAATGTCGTGAGGTACAGCATCAGACCCAGATAGAAAAGACTAACAAGCCCACCCACCTAAGGGCGGATAGGCCGGCAGAAGTGGTACGACCCCTGCTCATCCACTTTCCAGCACAAAGGATAAGAGAGCAGAAATCTGAGGATGAATTGGTGTTTGAACAGCTACGAAGAAAAAAGTAAACTTTTCAGTCTAGGGACTGCTAGAAGCCTCGACCAAGCACAAAGAGGCACTACTTTCGGCTCTGGATTCTATACAGGTCTCTACCAAGATTACACCAGATGAGCTAGTGGCGACCGTAGCACAAGTCAGATTGATCCCAGCCGTTTCTTTTACGGATGAAGACCTACAGTCGGAGGGGCAGAAGCACAACAGGGCGTTGAATATCACAGTGGGTTGGGGGCATCTGATCATCCCTTTAGTTTTGATTGATAACGGCTCCGGTGTTAACATCTGCACCTTATAGATGGCGCGTCTTATGGGTCTGAATGATGATGATATGGCATTCCAAGAGGGAAAGGCCAGGATGGTCAAAGGCTTTGATAATGGAAAAAGAACAGCAGTGGGAGAATTCACCACGAAGATCCAAACTGGATGGGTGCATACAGAGGCCCAGTTTCTAGTGATGGACATCAGTGCAAACTTTAATCTATTATTGGGGCGGCCGTGGTTGCACCAGCATAACGCTGTGGCCTCCACAGTCCACCAGAAGGCAAAATTCCCATATTAAGGCAGAATAATGGTGATTTATGGAGACGCTGATGAGGCCGAGGAAATATCTAATGTGAAGGGAAAGAATGTGGTACCAATGATAGAACCGGACAAGCCACTGTGTAACTTCGCTGAGGAAGCCGTAAGGTTGCTCGAGGAAAGGCCCGTGCCTCGTAAAAAACTCCCGAGTAGATTTGATCACGGGAACCGCAAGATTGCTTACCTCATGAGGAAGCAGCGGTATTTTCCAGGCATGGGGCTGGGAAGAAGGCAGCAGGGTAGAACAAAGCCGTTTGAAAGCCGAACGACGGCTCATAAGGGAACTTTTGGCCTTATATACCAGCCCACTAAAGTAGAAATCTTCAAGAGCCATGTTGAAGAAGGGAAGAAGGCCAAGGTAAGGGGCAGGGGTGAACTCCATGCCACATCTTCCATCGATTAGTCAAAGCAGTCAAGGTTTCAAGACTGGTTCGTCCGCAAGGGTGAGCAAAGGTTCGTACAATGAAGGGCAACCAAGGCTGTGTTCAGTAGTGCAAGCACTGATTCCGAGAAGGTAAGAGAGGAAGAACCAGTTGATGATTCTCTACTAGAGGGGCTTGAGAAATTGCTGGGAAGCAAGGGTGAAGGAGAAGAAATAGGTGTCCCCCTTGAGCAGGAAGCTATTTACGAGTAGGTGCCAGAGCGGCGAAATATAGGCATGAGTATACTGCAGGTTAACATGATTAGTGATGACCCAACACTCAGGACTCATCTTCGCGTTCGCTCAAGGAGTACAAGGGATACCGTGAAAAAGTCCACCAATGAGGATTCCAAGGAAGAAAGCTCGACCTAAAGAACTCAAAAAAAGATCCTGGTGACAAAGGCACCAATGAAGAAGCGGATGACCGCGGATGCGTATAGGATGGCACTTGTGGCAGCTATGCAGAATTGGAGGCAGCTGCTAGGAGCAGGGGGCGATTCTAAAACCAGTGATGCCGGACCCCTGATGAGAGCAAAGTAGTAGATGATCGGGCAAGTGAGAGCCCCGCAGGTGTGCGTCTAGCGAACATGGACTCAAGAGAGCCAAACTTTCACCCTCATTCATTTGTTCGTTCAATGCAAGATAATATTTCTATAGAGGCTAACACTTTTGCAGGTGCATCGAGCGGTGCTTCTTCACAGGGCACTTAAAAAAAAATAACCTGGCGAAGTGGAGGCTGGGGTACCCTCGTCTGAGGAGGGAGTTTCATGGACCCTATTAAAGTATGTTTTTTCTTTAGCTTTTTCTTTATTTCCAAAAATCCAAAAAAAATTGAAAAATAATAAAAAATTTGAAAAACCAAAAAACCAAAAAGATTTGATGTACATAAATGAAAATGATTTTGATAAAATGGTATTGGGTCTTGATATCGAAGATAAGGATGATGAGATGTTCGGAGACGGCGAAGGGGTTCCCTTCCCAGAGGAGATTCAGGTGGAAATCCAAGAGCTGCTGGACCAGCACGATTATAGGACACAGTCGGTCGATGAGGACGTCGAGCTGATAAACTTGAACTTTGAGGACCAACCTCAAATAGTCAGGATAGGGACTACCTTGACAAAAGAGGAAATAAAGACAATGATCGAGCTACTGGGGGAGTACAGAGATATCTTTGCCTGGTCCTATAAGGATATGCCTGGACTAGATACTGATATGGTGGTACACCGATTGCCAACCTATCCTGATGCAAAACCAGTCAAGCAAAAACTCCAAAGGATGAGGTCGAAATGGGTAGTGAAAATCAAAGAGGAAATCATAAAGCAGTTGCAAGCCAAATTTTTATGTGGACGATATAATGTGTTCTCCGGATATAACCAAATCAGAATGGCGGAGGAGGGCATGCTCAAGACATCATACATTACTCCTTGGGGGATTTATTGCTATCCAGTGATGCCATTTGGATTGAAAAATGCAGGGGCAACTTATCAAAAAGTAATGGCAACCATATTTCACGACATGATCCACAAAGAAATTAAGGTATATATGGACGATATGATCGCAAAATCCGAAAGAAGGGAAGACCATACCAAGGATTTGAGGAAGCTCTTCATCCGTCTTAGGAAATTTAAGCTAAGACTCAATCCAAGTAAATTCATCTTTGGGGCCAAGCTAGGGAGATTGTTAGGGTTCATCGTTAGTCATAGGGGAATAGAGGTGGATCCGACAAAGATAAAGGCCATCAAGGACATGCTCCCACAAAATGAAAAAGAGATAAGGAGATTCTTAGGTAGAATCCAATACATCAGCAGGTTCGTCGCACAATTGACTCCGATTTGTAAACTAATCTTCAAGCTGTTGACGAAGAACACTCCAAATGTATAGAATAAGGATTGCCAGAAGGCATTTGAGAGGATTAAACATTACCTGTTGACTCCTCCTGTACTAGTTCCTCCTATCCCAGGAAAACCCTTGATCCTCTACATAACTGTGACTGACACTTCAATTAGAGCAGTGCTAGGGCAATACCAGGAAGACATCGGGAAGGAAATGACCATATATTATATTAGAAAGTCATTGTCTGGGTATGAAACAAGATACACACTACTGGAAAAGACCTGCTTCGCTCTGGTATGGGCCACCAAAAGGCTGAGGCACTACATGCTATCATACCCTATATAATTACTCTCCAAGATAGATCCAATAAAGTACTTATTTGAGAAACCCACCCTGTCAGGAAGAACAACGAGGTGGCAGCTGCTGTTATCAGAATTTGACATCACTTACATCATCCAAAAATTGGTTAAAGGTAGAGCAATAGCAGATTACCTAGCAGCACACCCCGTCCCGGCAGGGAAAACTGAGGAGATGGTTCCCAGATGAATACATCCTAGCCACCGAACCAGAAGAGGATGAAGGGGAGATACCATGGAAAATGTACTTTGATGGAGCACATAACAAGATCGACCGAGGAATAGGGGCCATCCTAGAATCGCCAGATGGAGTAAGAACGCCAATCGCGATAAGGCTAGGGTTCTAATGCACTAACAATATTGCAGAATACGAGGCCTGCATCGCTGCCTTAAAAGCAGCCTTAGCCATCTCAGTTCAAAGGGTAATAGTCTACGACGATTCGCTCCTAATCATAAAGTAGATTCAAGGAGAGTGAAAATTAAGGGACAAAAAGTTGGTCCCTTACCATGAGTACCTCACCAAGCTGGTCGAAAAATTCGACCAAATCAAGTTTCACCACATTTACAGAAATAAGAACCTTTGTGCAAATGCATTACCAGTGCTAGCCTCATGGCTAACAATTCCAGATAGAGCAATCGTCGACCCCATTGAGGTCATCCAAAGGGACGAGCATACCTATTGCTATCAGTTGTGCAAACAAGAGGAGAAAATTGAGGAAGAACCGTGGTATGTGGATATAAGGCGAAATCTGGAAAGTTAGGAATACCCCGAAGGGGCTACGGAGAAGGATAGGAGGTCTATCAGAGAATGGGCAGCCCAGTTTACCATATGTGGTGGTCACCTTTTCAAGAAATCTCCCGACGGGACACTCCTGAGATGTGTAGATGGGACCGAGGCTAGCAAAATCCTAGAAGAGGTCTACTCTGGGGTATCTAGCCCACACATAAGCGGTCAAATGCTGGCTAAGAAAATCCTTAGGTATGGGTACTATTGGCGAACGATGATAAGTGACAGCATCAAATATGTAAGGAGATGTCAAGAATGTCAGATGCATGCGGATATGATACATGTGCCGCCGTCTAATTTGAAAACCCTATCTTCTCCATGGCCTTTCTCGACTTAGGGGATTGATGTGATGGGTAAGGTGAAACCGTCAGCGTCAAATAGTCACATCTTCATCATTATAGCAATCGATTATTTCACCAAGTGGATAGAAGCAATCTCCTGCAAGAGCATCAAGTCGAGGCCCACGATAAGATTTATACAGAATCAGATCATTTTTAGGTATGGGGTTCCGCACGAGATGGTCTCTGACAATGGGTCCAATTTTATTAGTGCTGAGGTGCGACGCCTGTTGGATAAATACATAATTCAGCACCATGATTCCTCTCCACATCAACCACAGACGAATGGAGCAATAAAGGCTGTTAATAAAACACTAGTGAGAATTCTGAAAAAGATGACTGTGACCTACAAGGACTGGAGCGAAAAGTTACCTTATGCATTGTGGGCATACCGGACTTCGATACGCGCGGCCACTAAGGCAACGCCTTTCTCATTAGTGTATGGTATGGAGGTCGTGCTTCTGATTGAGGTAGAGATCCCAACTTTGAGGGTGTTGAAAGAAGGGACTGAAGCCGAGACCGACTGGATCCAGTCAAGACTAGATGAGTTAAAACTCATGGACGAGAAGAGGAACAGAGCCGCGCGCCATTCCCAAGCTTATCAGCAAAGAATCGCCCGTAGTTTCAATAAGAAAGTACGAGAAGGAGATCTAGTACTCAAAGAGATCAGACTTGTGCCGCATGCCGACTCTAGGGACAAATTCAAGCCAAACTGGTAAGGACCTTTGTTCATCAAAAAGATCCTCCCTGGGATGGCGGTACAACTCACAGATCTCGATGGAGTCGAACACTAGAGGCCTACAAACGTAGACCAACTCAAGAGATACTACGCATAAAGGAGCTGCTCGACCCCTAAGCCAGGGGCAAATAAAGCCGATAGAGGTTCCAAAACGAGGGGTAATCCTTGGTCGAATCTTTAAATCCAAAAAAAAACCCAATGAGTAACCATTGCTACCACTAGAAAACAAGCTTCGGACCTAAGCCTTCCCTTATACCCGTGGAATAAATTCTCTTTAAATCCTAGAAAAGAGGGGGTAATGTGTTCGCCCGCGTGAATAAGGCAAACCTAAGCCATGGGTACAGCTAAATAAAATAATATGATCGAATAAAGTAAAGTAAAAGTAAAAAGCAGGAATAAAAGTAAAAAAAAAAAATAGCACACGTCCTGCAAAGCCCAAGCTAGGGCCAAGTGTAAAAAGAAGAATAAGGTAGAGAGAATATCCATAATAAAATAATGAGTAATAATACAATAAGCGCCAGAGTTTGAGCCTCATTCCTTTTTCTTTTTTAGCCCGTTCTAAGACATGCTACATCCTAAAAGACCCCTCAGAACCCTGTGAGCAGTAGGCATTCCTGGTAGAGGAGGAAGACAGCGACTCTCCAAAAAATGAAGAAGATGGAAAAAATTAAAAATAGAAAAGCGTAGTGAAAAGAATCAAGACTTGAGAAAATTTGGTCAGGGTTTGTATGCTTCAAGTGTGAGGATCCAAGCAACATAAGAATGTTGAAAGCAGGCATTCAGAGGAAGAAGCCACCTACCTCAGTCCGGACAAGGCCAATACCATCACCTACAGATAGTAAACTCAAAGTTGACCTCAATATTGTAGAGGGGTAACCTCCATCCGAGTTAAGCGAGAGTAGTTTAAAAGGGGAAAAGTAAAACAAGTCGAGTTGTCCGATGAATGACGTTGTCCTACGCACAGGCGAACGGCTATTCGGACTACTTATCATCATTATGTTCGAAGTAAAGAGCCGGTATCATTCCATGTTTTCTCTGTTTTCAAAAAGATTTTCAAAAAAAAGTTTTGTTTTCCAAAATTTTTATCCCGCGGGGAGCTTATGATGACAAAACCATAGGATGCTGAGGTCGTGTTCTACATGGCGTTAATTAGGCAGCTGAGGCAAAATCCCCAAAGGATAAGTGCGGTGCTGCCATGAATAATCACATATAAAAAACGAATAAGCTGCGTTTTCTGTACAAGTTACAAAAGGATGGGCACTAAGCCTTTAGCTTCACATCTACAAAATATAAGGCATAGGGGGATGAAATTCACTCTCCAGGCGCCTTGCGAGCCTTAGCCCTCTTCGCACGGCCCATGAAGATCTGACTACACAGTTTATCCCTGCTGGCTTTGGCTGCCTCACACTGCTTACAATTCATCGCGGCCGCTACAGTGGCGCCACATACAGCTCCTCTCAGCCTACTAATGATCCTCACCAACTCATTACCATATGCACGAGCGGCCTACATAGAAAAAGAGTCATACCATCAGGAAATGAGCCATGAAGAGAAAGGGAACCAAAGGCACAAGAGAAGACTTAGCTTATCTCAAGAAACTCAGGAGGAAGGGGGTAGCCGGGAACGTCGCAGCCGCCTTCCGGGATTCGAGCTACTACAGGTTCAACCTCACCTGGGATGGGAACCACAATCATGTCAGGGATAGGCTCCCTAACGAACTCTGCAACGGTATCTGGCCGAATGGGAGGGGCAGACGTAGCAGGACGTGCAGAAGCCTCGGATTCCAAGTGGGCGACCATCTCACGTAGGTGCTGGTTTTCGGCTTCTAGCCATGTAACCTCATTCTGGATGCCTGTGACTTCTCGGCGAGTGGTCTCGTGAATGTGTTTGTTCGCGCCCTCCAGTTGAGAGATGGTCTGATAGCTGGCAGCTTCTTGCTGGGCGATCCCTTGAAGATGCTCATTCTCTACCCGCAAACGTGAAGCCTCTCCAACAGAGCCCACAGACCCGATGATTATATCCCTCAAAGTCGTATCATACGCATCCAGGAGGTTAAGGATATGGGCACAGTAGGTGCGGGCTCCCTTCATGATGAGAAGAGAGATGGTTGGATGAAAGGCAAGAGAAGAGTAACATCAAAGTAGCTGACACAAGAGAACAGGCAACCTACCAAAGGAAAGTTGGGGCTAAGGGGAAGCCCAAACACCCCTTCATCCCGAAAGCAGAAGTCGATAACAAAAGGGGACCTACGACCAGGGATTGCTACGGAGATGTTGCTTGGAGGAAGAGGTCCTAAAGACAAGAGGTCATTGTTGAAGTTCTCTCGTCTAGTGTTCCGGATAACTCGAGGAGCCCGAACCGGTCGTGCATACTACACAGAAAGCTAACCTTCTTAACATAGAAAAACAAAAAAAGGGAGAGTTAAGTCAAGAAGAAGAGACGCTAATCGGGAGACACTGAAGCTGCTGAGGACTGGTAATGCGCGTATTGGTGCAATAATAGCAAGGAGGAAGTAAATTCCCTAAGGACCTCTGAGCCCAGTACCTCGGGAAATCGTCTGTTGGCACCGTTAAATCCTCAATAGAGTCGAGATGTTCAGGGGAGATGCCGTCTATAGAAACTTAGATCTTCCTTGCGTAGAAAGTCTTCTCTTGAGGGAGAAAATAAGGAATCCAATCAGGAAGGCCTAATTGATAAGCACATCGATCCCCCAAGTACCACACGCAATAGTTGGGTCCCTTCAGGAGGAACCGCCCCTTTGAGACTCAGAGGGCGTCGCACACATGAGGACAGTTACTTGTGATCAGGGATCTCTAGGGGTTCATCTCAACCTACATTTGAGAGGGGAGAGTTGAGTAAGAGAAACCGGCAGGGTCAACAAGCAGGAAACGAGAGGTAAAGCACTTATACTAGCCAGCCCGGCGCTCTCTAAGGCCCCTCGAATCTAGATGATCTTATGCGTAATGGTGCCCTCCTGGGAGCCGCGTACATACTTCCCCGCCCACCGGGCCATCCGAGGGAGTGTGTCATCCCACTCTGAAGACCGTAAGATGGGATGCCCTATCCTGAAATGCTCATAGTACCAAACCTGCCATCAAGAAGGTAGGATGAGGCTCAATCACAGATGAACAAGAAAGGAGCAGTGAAGGAGAAATGATAGGATGCCTAGGGATACCATAATCCAAATCTGCTAGAAGCCGCATATTGATATGAGGCCGTCTCGAGCAACCTGGCAAAATCGGATGATGGAATAGGCCATAATGCTACTCCCCCAGTCATACCCCCTAATGTCCTCTAGTGAGGACAAACCAGCAAAGTAACCAAGCCAGAACTGGTCTTGGGGAGAGCAGAAGAATAGGGAACCAAGAGCATAAAAGAAAAAGGCCCGGGTGATGCAGTTGATGTCTCTGTCAGTCCCGTCTGGCGTTGCCGAACCAAACAGTGACTCGAGCAAAGATAGGTCTTGTAGGTACCCCTTCTTGAAGAGCTCAGTCGTCGCACACTCACCTAATAGTCCCAAGACCTCCTGCTCGGTGTAATCGGATTTCTAAGGGACGGGATTCCCACGACAAATGGGTATGCCGGTGATGGCGAAGAAGTCGAGGGGCGTGAAGTCCATCTCTAGCTCCGGAAGATGAAAAGTATTGGTGTAGTCCCACCATCTCTCAGCTAGCGCCAGTAAAACCTAAAGATCATTGTATCGGGGGCAGGCAGTCAAGGCAAAGGGTAAACCCAGCGGCTTTCACGTGACCAAAGGCTCAAGGAATCCTCTTTATTCTCTCCCACCACTGCCTCAGCTTGGTTATTTTCCCTTTCGGTTTGAACTCCTTCTGGGCATAGATCTACAAAGAGACGAAAACAATTAGAGCCATTTTCACAAGAGCAAGGCTAAATAGAAAAGGGGGACAAGCTATCTTCAATGCTCATAAGTTGCTGCTCATCTGATGGCTCTAAGTATTCCTGAGAACTCCCACAGCTGAGCTCGGGAACACCAGACCGGTGTTTGGCAGATCAAAAGCCAGCCCTCGACGAGCAGGGTTTCGGCCTCTTCGTCACTAGCCATAAAAATGGGATGCCCTGCAAGAAAGTGGAAGCCTCGGAGATGTTCAAGTTTCAAATGGGTTTTGACATGAGAAAAATGATCATGAATCCAGTCACTCCAATTCGGTATTTGATCTACTTTTGGTTAAAACCTCGACATGAATGTTAGATTTTGTGTTGATACTCGCCTAACAAAATTTTGAACCCCTTTTCATCGGTGTTTGTTCCTCTCAACATCATGGACCTGAGGGCACAGGAAGATCTACCTGGCTACCTTCCTCAAAATATAATAACATGATCCCTGGCAAGTAAAGCCCACTTCCCAATCGTTTTAGAAAAGTTCTTGTGTCCTCGAACTTATGGAGCACAGGAGAAAGAGAGAGGGAAAATAATAAGCAAGATGGGCAAGGGTCAATGGGTCCCTGCCCTACCTGGCTACCTTCCTCAATGTTTAATAGCATGTTGATGGTTTGAATTCCTTGTGAGGTGACTTCATGCTTGTGTATTTCATAGAAAGATAGCAAAATGTGTGTAACCCCATGATGAGCGAGCTGAGAATGCTTTGATGTTTGTGGTAAGTATGTTAGGCGCGACATGATCTTAAATGTGAACGGCTCGGATCGTAGGAAATCTCAGCAGATTAATACAACCCAAATTTTTATAGCTTACTTTTGTCGCCTTATTTAATGCCAAAATGTCGAGTTCGATCTATTTTAGTGTTCTTCACTCTCTTGGTACGATGGCATCGCTACGCGGTGATTCATGGGATGATAAGATCGAGTTTCGTGTTGTTTGATTTATTTACTTTGTTCACCACGCTAGAAATCCATGAAATGTGTGCATATATTTCTTGATTCGTGAATCCTCGAACATGAATGAACATTAATGAATAAGCATAATATTTGTGAGCTTCTTGTCATTTCATCTTGATTCCATCTTGATTTTAGCTTAATTTGCGGTCTAATCCCTTTTAGGTTAGAGAAACAAATGTAAATAAACTTTTCAATAGAACATCCGGGACTCGAACCCTCTTTGCGGGTTCGCGTGCCCACTTTCCCAATTGGGCTTTCGAAGCCCAATCAGTGCCAAACCATAAAAATCCCTAAAATAGACTTAGGTTTGTGCTTAGTCTAAGACTGCTTGCTTAGAGATAGACTGCATTAGTCTTAAGGTTATTTGCTGCTTTTCGGGGTTGGCCTCAGGGATCAATTAGTTAAGTGAAGATCCTGATCCGATCCTAATTTTGGGTCAAAACCTATTTTAAAAATCAAACAAATAAAAACCAACCATTTTTCAAAGAAAAATCATTTCATTAGTCTAGGTCATGCATTTAGGGTCTTAGAATCCCTAAACGAAGACTAGGGTCCTTAGTCCGATTTTAGTTAATTTTTTAAGGACCGTTCTCATGCATCCCTGCATATGCACACTGGACGTGCGCGGGTCTTTGTTTTTTCTCACATGCATGATTTTCAAAATAAAAAGGAAAGAATTAAGTTTTCAAAAAATACAAAAATGTTTCATCGCCATCACTTGCCAGTTTTGCACGTTTTTCATCACGTGCCAGTTTCGAATGCCGTCATTCGTCACGTGCCTATTTTGCACATACGATCCTTTGTTACGTGCCAGTTTTGCACGTCGTCCATCATCACGTGCCTGTTTTGCACGTACGATCCTTTTTTACGTGCCAGTTTTGCACGTCGTCCATCGTCATGTACTTATTTTGCACGTGCGACCCTTTGTTACGTGCCAGTTTTGCACGTCGTCCATCGTCACGTGCCTATTTTGCACGTCCCTTGCCACGTGCCTGTCTCGCACGTTCCTTCATCGCGTGCCTATTTTGCACGTACGACCCTTCGTCACGTGCCTATTTTGCACGTCATCCTTCGTCACGTGCCAGTTTTGCACGTACGATCCTTTGTCACCTGCCAGTTTTGAACATTCCTTCATCACGTGCTGGTTTTGCACGTCGTTCGTCGTCATGTGCCCGTCTTGCACGTACGATCGGTTGTCATGTGCCAGTTTGGCATGTACCTTCGTCACGTGCCTGTTTTGCATGTACGATCTTTTGTCACGTGCTAGTTTTGCACGTTCCTTTATCACGTGCCAATTTTGCACGTTCCCTCAGTGAACGTGCCAATTTTGCACATGTCACTTGTTTACTCGTATACGTGCATAGTTATGCACGTGTCACCATTGTATGCTTAGGTATATGTGCAGTCGCATATATCACCTCCTTCGTGCATGTGTGGTACCTTCACACGTGTCATTGCGCTTTGACGCACCTCCAGAGCATAGAGAGGCGTGCCCATTTTTGTTTTCGCCCCAGAACCTTATGCGTATGTCACGTAGATCTAGGGGGCTCTTGACATTACTTTTATTGCTTGCCCATTGTAGTGTAGCTTAGTTTGATCATGAATTCCCAAAGAATGCCCTTAAACGCCAAGTAGAGGTCGATCTCACGATCGTGCGGTTGTCAGGTGCCTAACACCTTCTTGACCCATACCTGGATTCTGTTACCCAGGAATCTCTCCATTGCAGACCGTTGCCCGGAAGATCGCTATGGAGTTTTCGATTAAGTAAAAAGCGGTTTTCCAAACAAAAGGGGTCCTTATTCCCTCTAATCAAGTAGCGACTCCATCACTTTCACCCGACTCTTTAGTCGTTAGACATAACCACTATTCTTTGTGGACGAATTCGGGACGCCTCATTCTCTCTCTCTCCTTCGGAGGTGGATAGTGTGGTGAGGTGCCGAATTCCCGGTTCACATTGTGTATCAGGGCGGTATCGATACCCACTGAGGGTGGTGTCGATACCAAGGCCAGCTCGCAAAATAAGGCCTTTTTCCTACGCGATTTTTAGCCTGGGGATTTATACCCTTTTAGTCTTTTGACCCAAATAACCTTAGGTTTTGCTCCTTCTCTATATATTGAAGAGAGGCAAACTATTTTAGGTAATGTATCTAAGAAGAAGAGGGTTAGAGAGCTTAGAGTGAGAAAACATTGAGAGACTCCTTGTAGTCATCTTCTCCAAATAGCTAGGGTTTCAAGATCTTGAGAGAGATTGAGCTAACTTCTTCAAGAGAGTTGATTTTGTTCTACTCTCATAAGGCTTTTTATTTTAGCTAGATCTTGCATATCATTCTAGCATAAGAGCCGTAGAGTGTTGAAGAAATACCAAATCTTCAAACACCATTACAGTCACTAGGGGAGTTCTGGTGAGTTCGTCGATGGAGTTCCGGCGAGGTGCAGGCTCGTAGATTCGAGCATACAAGTACAATGCTTGGTAGATTCCGAGTTGGAGGCATACAAGAGGCTTGTGGATTCAAGCTAACAAGTACGGGGCTTGGTGGATTCTGAGTTAGAGACGTATATATCATTGAAGAGGCAATTTATGGATTCAGGTCGTGGAGAAAGACCAGTCGAGTTTGCATGAGGGATTCGTGTTGTCATGTGAACGGTTGTAACATTTTTTATAACTCTCAGTGATAATTTCTAGACTAGGTCTCGAGGTTTTTTCCGTTAGGTTTTTCCCCTTCAATAAAAATCATTTGTGTTGAATGCTTATATGTGTGAATATTTTTGTGCAAGATTGAAATATTCGATTCTCCCTTATTTCCGCATTTGAGAATCGAATAAGTCAATACTGATTTGTTTCAATTTCTACTTATTAAGCTTGCATTGAGAATTAATTTTTAAACAGGTAAATATTGATCCCCCTTCTATATACACCTAGATTAGTGTTTATTGGTTAAGACCTAAACCTAAAATAGGCAATATTTCATCCGTTTTGATTGTCCGTCAGTTTGTGGATGATAGGTTGTTTTTATGTCAAGTTTTGTTCCCATGGTATTCTGAAAACTTCTCTAAAATTTGGATTTGGAGAGAGGATCTCTATCCAAAACGATAGATAATGGTACTCCATATAGTCGAACAATCTCTTTGATGTAGAGTGCACATAATACAGAAATGGTGTCAGTCCCTTACGTTGGTAAGAAGTGAGCTGATTTGGTTAGTCGTCCACAATCACCCACACACTATCCTTCCCTTGACGTGTTTTGGGTAATTCCCTAACGAAATCCATCGTGATGAAGTCCCATTTCCATTCTGCTATGGTTAATGGTTGTAACAACCCTTGTGGATTTTGTTGTTCTGTCTTCACTTGTCTACAAGTTAGACATCTTGCTACGCAAAGTGCTACATCCTTTTTCATCCCCTTTCACCAATATTTCCATTTTAGATACTGGTGCATCTTGGTGCTACCGGGATGAATGGTGAATTTAGAAGTATGAGTCTTGTTGAGAATCTCTTTACAAAGTCTTTCATCGTCAGGTACACAGAGTCTGCCTTTGTAAAGTAGTCCTCCATCCAATCGTTGGTTCCAGTCTTCAGGTGCTTCATCCGTCCCGAGTTTCGTTTGAATCTTTTAAAGTTTCGAATCACGTTGTTGAGCTTCCACGACTTTCTTAATGATGGAAGGTTCTATGACAACATACGACAAATACGCACATGTAGTTCCACGTTCGAAACGAAGATCAAATTTTTCTAACACTTCAAATATCTTAAGTGATGCTAATGACCCGTACATTTTTCGACTACGCATATCTGCAATGATGTTTGCCTTGCCGGGATGATAACTTATGGTGAAATCGTAATCCTTCAGAAATTCCAACCACCTTCTTTGCCTTAAATTTAACTCCTTTTGTGTGAAGACGTACTTTAAGCTCTTGTGATCTGAAAATACTTCAAATTTTTTTCCATACAGATAGTGTCTCTAAAGTTTCAAAGCGAAGACAATAGCTGCAAGTTCTAAATCGTGCGTTGCGTAATTCCTTTCATGATTTTTCAGTTGTCGTGTCGCATAGGCTATGACCTTTCCATCTTGCATTAGTACACTTCCAAGTTCATTGTGGGATTCATCATAGTAAACTACATACTCCTTGCCTTTCTCTGGTGTAGTCAGGATTAATGATGTTGTTAATCTTTTCTTCAGTTCTTGAAATGACTTCTCGCACTCCTTGCTCCATTCGAATCAGACTCCCTTCTTAGTTAAGTGAGTCAATGGTGCTGGCGAAGTTTTCTTCGAATCTTTGATAGTATCCTGTAAGGCCAAGAAAACTACGTACCTTAAAGACATTCGTCGGTTGTTCCCAGTTCAAGACCGATTTAATTTTAGCTGGATCCACTGCTTTTCCATGTTGCGAGATGACATGCCCAAGGAACAAAACTTTAGACATCCAGAAGTCACACTTACTACGTTTAGCGTACAACTGGTGAATACGTAAGGTCTGCAATGCAATTCGTAGATGCTCCTCATGCTCTTCCTTGGTCTTCGAGTAGATTTGAATATCATCGATAAAGACAACAACGAACCGATCAAGGTAGGGCCTAAAAATTATGTTCATCAAGTCCATGAATGCTGCCAATGCATTAGTCAACCCAAAAAGCATAACTAAAAATTCAAAGAGACCATATCTGAGCGAAATGCTATCTTCTCGATGTTACATTATCAGATTCTTAGTTGGTGATATCCTGACCGCAAATCAATCTTTGAAAAGTACTTTCCTCCCTTCAACTGATCAAATCAGTCGTCGATTCTGGGCAATGGATATTTGTTCTTGATCGTGACCTTGTTGAGTTGTCGGTAGTCGACACAGAGTCTCATTGATCCATCCTTCTTTTTCACGAACAAGACAGGTGCTCCCCATGGTGATGTACTGGATCGAATAAACCATTTGGTTGTAGTTCCTCTAATTGTTTTTCCAGTTCTTTTAGTCCGAGTGGTGCCATTCTGTACGAAGGAATAGCTATTGGTTTGGTACCAGGGTAAACTTCAATCGTGAAATCAAATTTCCGTTTTAGAGGCAACCCTAGTAATTCTTCTGGAAATACATCTGAAAAGTCTCGAACTATGGCGATGTCCTCTACCATTTTTGCTTGAATCTTCCTCACCCACCATATGTGCTAAAAGGGCTAACTGACTAGCGGCTTCTGTTCATTGAAGTCGTCATCCAGGTATTTTAGGCGTTAACAGTCTTTCTTTGTCTCCCAAAATTGTCAACGTTGGACCGCCGGGAAGATGAAAAGTAACTTTCTTTTTAAAATAATCTAACAATGCATGAAACAAGGACAACCAATCCATACCTAGAATGACGTCATATTTAGTCATCCTTAGTAGGATGAGGTCAGCGACCAAATCATGGTCAGCAAATCTAATTGCACAAGACTTGCATATTCTGTTAATCTCAACAAACTTTCCCAAAGGGGTAGCAACACACAATACAAAATGCAATGGTTCAGGTTCTAGACCAAGCGTACATGCAAAATTCACAGATATGAATGAATGTGATGCACTAGTATCAAATAAGATACGTGCCCAAGAACTAAATACGAGAAAGCTACCTTCAATAACCGTGTTCTGTTGTTTTACTTCATTCTCCATAGATGCAAGGTTATAGACTTGACCCTGCGCTCTCTGCTGGTTTTGTTGTTGAGGTCTTGGCTGATACGGTTGTGCATGATTTCTCTATTGGTAGGGAGGTCTTCCTTGATTATTCTGGTTTGCAAGTACTGTTGTTGATGTTGGATTCTCGTTGGTGGTTGTTGTTGATTTTGCCTAGATGTCTGCCGTTGTTGAGGTTTCCACTCAAGCTGGTGATGTTGCGGTCGTGGTTGCTTTCTTTGGTTCAATAATGGACAGTTTCTTTTAAGATGCCCAGATTGTTTACACTTAAAGCATTTAAGTTCCATATTTTGTTGTGGTGCCTTAGTCCCGTGACTTGGAGTTTTATTTGGTGGGTTTGTCTTCTGCTTCTTGTTCTTGTTATTTTGTTCTCGAGATTTTTGACCGCTCTCCCAGTCTGCCACGATAACTCTTGCAGTGTGAAGTACCCGTGCATATGTTTGGTGACACAGCGGAATACCTTCCCACAGATTCTTGGTTTTAGTCCTCTTTCAAATTTTCGTGCCTTTAAAACTTTAGAAGAAACTAAGTGAGGTCCATAACGCGATGATTCTCGAAATTTCTTTTCATACTGGATAACATTCATATCACCCTGCACCAGTTCAACAAATTCTATACTCTTTTGCTCTCTATCCGTCTCTGAAAAATATTGTGTGAAGAATAACACTTCAAACTCCACCCATGTCATCATGGTAACATCTGATTGGTCGTGATTTTATCACTCAATAATATTTATACCACAATCGCACGGTTGTCTATTGAGACAACGGCAAGTACGGGTCGATCCACAAGGATTAAGGAACAAGTAAAATTAATTCAATTAAGGGTTAAAATTGTTTTAGATTTTTGATTGATTTATAAAAGTAAAATAACTAAATAAAAACTTCACAGATTTGAGAGAAACTAGGGTATTCCAATCCACCGTAATAAATAATAAATTAACTAAATCCATTCTATTAAATTGTCTAAACTCGAATTAACAAAAGACTTTATTTATTAATTCGGATGATAAAAATATTAAGCACAAAATAAAATTCGAAATTTATAATCTTTATCTAATAATTAGATCTACAATATTTATTAATATATATGATAAGCATAAACCATCAAGGGTGTCAATCCAAGCATGATCTATCAAATCCAACAGTGAAAAATAAAGATTGAAGAACACAAGTAGAAGATAAAGAAAGATTAAGCACTTTAACACAAAATGGACATGAAATAGATTCAAATTAGCTTACAACAAATTAGGCTTCATCTCAACCCTAGTGGAGAGTTAGAACAACATTGAAACACACTTTACATAAATCACACTCGCCCTTCTCTGATTAATTTCCGTCCATAAGCCAAGAGGCCTCCTTCTGGTCTCGGTCTCTGATCTCCCTTCCTCTCTTTTTTTGACATTGTATTTAACAAACTTATAACCGACAATTTCTTATCATTCTCATGCTTTCCACCTAATTCTTTTTAGCTTTATCTGACTAAAAAAATAAGTCCTCAAATCCCCATCATGACATACCTCTATGCATAGCACCTGTAACCAACAAAGAGATAAATAAATAAAAGTAAAAATGCACGTAGTGGAGAGATATGCATCACTTCAAAAAATGATATACTAAATGATGTACTCTATTATAGCAAAGATTTTTCATAAATAAGCATTTGCACATGACGTTTCATCTTATATGCAACTAAATTTTAAGAAACCATTTGATTCAGTAAAACCAATCTCAACATAAGAATGTGAGCTTAAATGAGCCTATCACTTGTATTATCCTAAATTATTTCAAAAGTTACAAAAATAAACTAATTATCTAAAATTATTAAGATTAACCAACTAACTAATATAAATAAGGTGGTAATAAATGTAATATTTGTGTGCTTAACAAATACCCCCAAACTTATATTTTGCTAGTCCTCGAGCAAAACTAACACACAACTTTCTAACTACACCACTTTCGCTGGTATTCTCGATTGCATTTAGCAAATGCAATAAGCCTTTAAACCCCTAGGTTACCCCTAGTGGACAAGTTGTAGTCTCGTGAGGGTTTGCAGTAAATGTACCCACAAAATTTTAAACTTCCTGAAAGTCTAAATTCGCCCTACGGTTAATGAATTTAACTGTAAGTCAATGTGACTATGGTTAAGGATCACACTATCACCTAATTAAAAATTACTAAGGTGATAAGAGTACAACAAAAATCTCTAACAAGAGTATTGACTTATTCGATTCTTAATATGC
>MVGT01002307.1:854-17427 GCA_002174775.1 Macleaya cordata | reverse complement strand
AATTCTACTAGTCTCTTCACTTATGTCACTTTGTGCTTCAATAGACTCTGTGCATTGAGATGTATAATGATGAAGGCAATTGTTATTTTCCTAGAAATATGATGATGATGATGATGTGGGTGGATCACAATAAAATTGCTCATTGTTCCATTGTGATGATTGATACATCTGTGAATAATCATTGGGATTTTTAAAATATGGCTCAAAACTTTCATAAGGTTGATGAGAATCCCAATAATTATAAACATTGTTAATTTGATACCAACTTCCCATATCTTTTTTTAAAATTTGTGTTTAGAGAGAAAAAAAAAACTAGACTAAAAAAAATAAAAAAATATAAAAACAGATCTAACTCTCTAATATTTTATTAACAAGATAACTTACTCAAATTAGAGAGTTCTCACTTCAACCTGCACAACACAAAAACAACAAATACCCAAGTGTAAAATCTAACAACAACAACAAAAAGTAAATAAAAAAATAAAATAAAAATAAAAATAATCCTAAGTGAATAGTGCTGGAAAGGTACTGATGGATAGTACCTTTTTCGTTTTTTTTAATAATAATAACAAAAAAAGTATTAAAATCAAAATAAAATTAATGGCATCAGCATGACATCATGCTGATGTCATCAAAGACAAGTTCTAATGGGTTCCAAAAGAAAAACAGTTTTTTTTATTGTTTAAAATAGTATACAAATTAAAAAAATGGAAGGGACCACCTACATAGGTATGGTAAAAAGTACCCTAATAAACAAATTCAAATTTTTTTTATTTTTTATTTTAAAGATTTTTTATTAAATAGCTAAAATACAAAAAATTACAAAGATGGAAACAGTACCATTTTTTTTAAAATTTTTTTTATAAAACTAAAAATTAAAAACTAACTAAACATCATTAAAAAAAATAATACTATTTTTTAGATCGATGACATCATGCTGTCATCGGATTTCAATACCTTCAGTTGAATAGTACCGATTTTTTTTTATCTTTTTCTTTTCTTTTTAATTAAAATTCTTATTATATACTGAAAAAAATTAGTACCAATGAACAACGTGAATAATTTTTTTTTTTTTAAACAGAAAAAAAAATGATCTAAACTAAAATCACCTAAATAAAATTAAAAATACATATTACCGTTAATCCCCGACAACGGCGCCAATTGATTGGTCGTAATTTTATCACTCAATAATATTTATACCGCAATCGCACGGTTGTCTATTGAGACAACAGCAAGTACGGGTCGATCCACAAGGATTAAGGAACAAGTAAAATTAATTCAATTAAGGGTTAAAATTGTTTTAAATTTTTGATTGATTTATAAAAGTAAAATAACTAAATAAAAACTTCACAGATTTGAGAGAAACTAGGGTATTCAAATCCACCGTAATAAATAATAAATTAACTAAATCTATTTAAATTGTCCAAACTCGAATTAACAAAAGACTTTATTTATTAATTCGGATGATAAAAATATTAAGCACAAAATAAAATTCGAAATTTCTAATCTTTATCTAATAATTAGATCTACAATATTTATTAATCTCTATGATAAGCATAAACCNGCACTTTAAAACAAAATGGACATGAAATAGATTCAAATTAACTTACAACAAATTAGGCTTCATCTCAACCCTAGTGGAGAGTTAGAACAACATTGAAACACACTTTACATAAATCACACTCGCCCTTCTCCGATTACTTTCCGTCCATAGGCCAAGAGGCCTCCTTCCGGTCTCCGTCTCTGATCTCCTTCCTCCCTTTATTTTAAAATTTTAATTCCCATGTTCTTCACCATTCATCCATCATGACCTGACATTGTATTTAACAAATTTATAACCGATAATTTCTTATCATTCTCATGCTTTCCACCTAATTCTTTTTAGCTTTATCTGACTAAAAAAATAAGTCCTCAAATCCCCATCATGACATACCTCTATGCATAGCACCTGTAACCAAGAAAGAGATAAATAAACAAAAGGAAAAATGCACGTAGTGGAGAGATATGCATCACTTCAAAAAATGATATACTAAATGATGTACTCTGTTGTAGCAAAGATTTTTCATAAATAAGCATTTACACATGACATTTCATCTTATATGCAACTAAATTTTAAGAAACCAATTGATTCAGTAAAACCAATCCCAATATAAGAATGTGAGTTTAAATAAACCTATCACTTGTATTATCCTAAATTATTTCAAAAGTTACAAAAATAAACTAATTATCTAAAATTATTAAGATTAACCAACTAACTAATATAAATAAGGTGGTAATAAAAGTAATATTTGTGTGCTTAACAACATCATGAGTTTCTCTGATGTTATCCCACCAGAGATCAGCCTCACCTTTGAGCATGAACGTAGCAATCCTTGCCTAATATTTTTCAGCCGCTCCTATTGTAACCAGCTTCTTACGGATTCCCATTAACCATCTTTCTGCATCCAATGGATCTTCTGTTTCCGCAAATTCGGCAGGATTTAATCTCTGAAATTCTTTTAGGATCGAGGTCGGTCAGTCTTCAGGTACGACTACAGCCGGACAATTTGGATGATTTTGCCTTTGTTGGTTATTTTGCATGTTTGTTGCCATCCTGTTTAGGATGCCCACTACTTGGTCGAGTTGTTCTTCGACACGTTGTGTGCGATTCCTTAATTCTTCATTTTCCTACTGCGATTGCTGAGATGTATCTCCTTCCAACTCAATTGGTGCATCGTAGAGCTCCTCAACGTTTCTTCCTGAATGTCCTCGTGCCATTCTTCAATACACAATCAATCACCTATTAGATTTTTCTATAATAATTCTTAATTATAACTATATACATACAATAGATTAATAATAAGGCTTTTAGTTATTAATTTCTCACCCCAACTATACTTGTAACAAGATTCACTTTGCTTCACTTAGATTAAGTTTGTGAACCTTACCTATTTTCAAAAAAAAAAAGTATGGGAAACAAGCTCCTAAAACATTTGATTAAAATTGAGAAAGAAATATGAAAAATTTTAACCAAATATCTGCCTATATTTATTTTTAATAGGATTTGCTTAATTCTAATTCCAACATAAAAGCATATGATGATAATAATACATATCATAATTCTCACAAACAACCCATAATCCTAAGTGATATAGAAGTAATTATTCTACAAATACAATATAATACATACTAACTCAAGAGATCCAAGCTATCTCTTTGAACCACACCTCCTAAAATCTTTCGCCCTCAACTTGATCTGTAGGGAGAAATATTGGGTGAGAAAAACTCAGTAGGTGCAAACTATCCAAAAATACTAGATTCAAAACATGCTAAAATCACCATATTAATGCATCAAAAGATTTTTTTTTAAATCTTTCAATAATTAACTATTATTTTAGGTCCATTACATCGGTTTTCACCGTCTCCTCAAGTCGAAAAACAATGGTACCTGCAGGTATTATGGGGGTCCCCCATTATCGATACTATCTAGATTTATTTTTAATCTAGATAACAAGTTATTAATAAACTTCAATTAATTCATTTTTATGAATAAAACATCAACCCTTGTATTAAATAAATAAATGTAACCATGCAAGATAAATATATTTCATATGCATTTTCATAACAAAACATAAAATAAGATTTTGTTTATAGTAGGGATCTCACCTACCTGATTTATTATTTTCGGATGTGATGATGTAAATCCTTGAATTTCTAATAATCTTGATGATGGTATGGTGTAGATGATCCAGTGATAGATCTAGAGAATATGGGAGAGACTATGTAATGAAGATGGGAAGAAAAGAAGTATGGTGGGAAAAGAAATGGGAGGTGTTAAAGATATGTAAGATAACGAGAGAAGGAGAGAAAAATGGGTGTTTGACGGAAGAAGGGGGGCCTTTATATAAATTTTTTTCGGGTACTGTAGAGATTAGATTTACTGTGCAAATAGTGACAACTGTACAAATCCACTGTACAAATTGCGGCTACTGTATAAATTAAGGCTACTGTAGCCATGCGTACCTTTTGCGGCTTTTACTGTAGCCATGCGTATTTTTTTTTAAAATATATATACTAAAATCTGTATAAGGATTACGTATACGTCACTATTCATTTATACGATACTATTTACTCATAAAATAAAATACTTGATTTACTTTACTTGTAAATCTAATTCATGTAGTACAATGTAGTACTAAACATACATATCATCACTACAAGAAAAAAAACCCTATTACAACGTTGGATAAACGTTGTTAAAGCCCTTTTACAACATTTTGGCACACATTGTAGTATGGGGGAGTTGTAAAACGTATGGAACATTTTCACGTCTGTCCAACGTTGCATCAAACGTTGTAAAATATGTTTTTGTAGTTTGTTTTGTTATTTTAACAACATTGATTCCACGTTGTGATTGTACTTTTAACAATATTTCTAAAATGTTGTAACTAGTATTTATAACAACGATTTCTATATGTTGTCAATACAACTTTAACAATGATTTTAAAACATTGTAAACAATGGTTTTTACAACAGTTAAAAATAGTTGTATAAAATTATTTTATTACGTTTATGCACAGTTGTGAAAATCCATTTTAACAATAATAGTTAAACGTTGTTAAAAGTCTAGTTACAACGTTTGATAAACGTTGTTGAATGTATTTTCATTTAAAAAAAATTATAATAGGAATATAAAAATTACATTACCAAGAATTAGTCGTGGGCACCTATGAAACATGCAAATAACATTCATTCCCATTGTGATTTTAGTTTTCATTTATACACGCCATATAATAAATAAATAAATAAAGAACAAATATAATTGTATTTATGTGGTTCATAGATTTAATGTGTAATCAGAAAAGAAAAATTTAAAAATATAAATAAAGATTTTAGGAATGATACAACATTGTAAAAGTTCAACATATGGATCTTAACTTAATGTTAGTATTTCAAGAGGAAAAATACAACTCAAGTTTTCTAAAAAAAAAAAAAACAAAACAAAACAAAAGTTTACCAATTGTATTGGCAAGATGTGCATTGACAATATTGATGAAACAGTCCTCCGAGAAATCCCCATCACTTCTAAGTTCCACTTCTCTAATGAAGAAGTACCTAACTGCATCCGGTCCAAATCTGAGTACCAAATCTTTTGGTTCAAGTGTATTCTCAAGTGACTTCCCCAGCTTTATGCCATCCTAAAATTTCGCAATAAAAAGCATTGCTGCATGAAATAAAAATAAATACGAGAAATAATATTAGAAACTTGCACTTGTAAAATCTGCAAAAAGCATTCGCAATATTTGAAAGTTTTAATGAATCCTAGGGCAGCTGACACCAATGATGCCAGAGCACTAACACTCATTAGTTTACACTTAGATCATGAAAAGCAATAGGAATAAAAACCCAAAAACAACCATCACATTATGAGTGACAAAAACAGATCAAAATTAAGCATTTCAAGCGTCCAAATAGGTATATGTACATGGGTATAAAGTATGAGAATACTAAATATGTACGTAGGTTAATAATGCTATTCAATTTCTACGCCAACAAGCATAAACAATATACTTCGGAATCTACTTCGACATCACAAGGCCACAAAAAATGGGAAACAATTTCTTGAAAGTTCAAACCCTCTATATATAGAAGACATATCTGCATTGGAACCATTATGCCTGGTGGTAAAGAAATTTCTGCAGGCTCATGATTCCCCAAAACAACCCAAAGTTTAGTTTTGGCAGTCCACCAAACAAGTGCAACTAGGTTTGGCAGAAATCTTCAAAAATTGAAATTCAATTAATGACAATCAGTTTCATGTTGTCTACATCCTAACAAAAAAAATCTTCTTGTTGAAAGATCAACCACTCTTCTCATTACAAATGAACCATAATGCAAGGAAAGTGGAGATAATTAAGCTCCATAATCTCTTAGTCTTGGTTCTGCAAAATCACATTCCTGCCCCAAAAGACTTACAAAAGACAAAAAATAAAAGAACAATTGTCATGAAGTGAATCATCATCATCAGATTCAATGTGGCATAAAAGAAAAAAAATAAATAAATCCAAGATGCTAAAATTGTCAATAGTGAAAGGAAAAACATAAATAAGCACACCATACATATTCATCCAGACCATGAAACAAAATAGAAAAATTTCATAAACTTCATCGACAATAAGGAGGTTAACAAGAACTTCATAGCTTCATAAATTGTATTCATCCATAGGCAATAAACCCAATGAGAAAACATTAGGGGAGGCGCAAAGAAGTCGAATTCCATTTGTCATAATGAAAACCCACAACCATTGGGGTTAAATTTTTTGCTGCTCGTTAGTTGTAAAAGCAAAATTTTGTATGAGAAGGCTTGCATAATTAAAAATATTAATGGAAAAAATTAATCTGATTGTACACATTATAGACACAAAGAAACGAACTCATATTGCACTTTTGATTTGGATAAACCATCATGAATAAGATTTGCTCTCTGATTTAAATATGAAACACACCAAATCAATAGTAATGGACTGAAAATTATAAGAAACATGATAGTAATTAAATTGAGTTATACCCAAATTAAAGTAACATCCCCATATCATTGCTACATAGCCTAAAATAAACCCAGATTAAAGCTTATGAAAACTTAAAATAATATCAGATTAAAGCATAGTACATCCAAAAAAAATTAACCCTAAAAATAAACCCTACATAGAAATAAATAACCCAAACAACAATCATTGTAAATCTTAAGAAGAGGATAGAGCCAGAAAGTAAAGATTAAAAACAGAGCCATAAACAATGAAGAAGAAAGAATAAAGAAGGAAAAAGAAGATTACCTGTTTGTACGGCTATCTCAGACTCCGTCTTTGTATAATATTGCCTTTTTGCTGATTAAAAAAAAAAAAAAAAAGATGAAGGTTGTTTCCACCTGCAAACATAAGATAAAGATTGGGAAATTGATGGAGAAGACGAACATCAGAGAGAGTGAGAGAATGATAGAGATTTGGAGAGAGAGGGAGAAGAGAGAGAGAGAGAGAGAGAGAGAGAGAGAGAGAGAGAGAGGGATTCAGAGATCGAATCCTTACCTGCTATAGGAGAATGGCAGAGAGAGTCGATCCTCCCTCTCCTAGGGTTTTTTTTCTTTTCTTTTTTTGTTTTGGGAATTTTTCAAAAAGGTAGCTTGAAAAGAAAAACTAATTTGTTAGGGGCGGGAAACCTTTTTTTTTTGGTACAAATTAGGGGCGGAAAACTTTTGGATTTTAGATAGGGCGGGATTAACGTAATCGTGGACCCCAATTTTTTTTTTGTAATGCAACTTTGGTTCAACTCCACTTATCATTTATTCAATAAACCTAATTTGTTGTTTGTTTAGATTTACACTTTCTTTACACTAGCATATGGTCCCATGTGAAAATGATTCAAGTGCTAGTTATTTTATAGGATAATCTGCTCACCATATAGATCATCTTCACAAAAAAACTATTATTTTTGAAAATTCTAACACCTTAGATAGTTGGTTCAAATTTTGAACAGTAAATCTAACTCCACTTATTATTTAATTTACTTCATTTTTTATTTTTTTTAGTTTTTACACCTTCTTTGCTCTAGCATGTGGATCCCATATGAGCATGATCCAAGTGCTATGTTTTTTGGGATTATCTCCTCACCATATAAGATTATCCTCACAAAAAAATCTCTTCTTTCTGAAAATTCTATCCCCCTCAATGTTGCATGAAATTTTAAGATAGTTTATAAAACTTGAAATTTAATTAAACTTTTCATCGAGTTAGAAAATTTATAAAGATGAGAACCTTAGTGAGGGTGATCTACAAACTGAGAATGAAATCCAAAGTCCAATGACCTTATGCCATAACATGCCATGACCAAGCACTCGTGTCATTGAATCGTGCCACTGTGCCCTCATGCCATGCCATTTTGTCGTGCCCTTGTGCCTGGCCATTGTGTTATGTCTTTGTGCTATGCTATTATGATGTGCCTTTGTGCTTTGCCATTGTGATATGTCCTTGTGCCAATGCCATTATGATGTGACATGCACTTGCACCTTGCCATTTTGACGTGCCCTTGTGCCATGCCATTATGATATGCTATTGTGCGTTTTCATTGTACGTGCCCTTACTATTATGCCACTTTTTTGTGCTATGTCAATATTATGATGTGCCATTGTGTGATGCCATATTATTGTTCCCTTGTGCCATGACCAAGTGCCATGTTTTGTGCCCTATGATATATAATTTTACAGCGTCGTGGAAATGTGATTAACAAGTACAACGTGAAAGAAACGTTGATAAAAATGATCGTTTTATAATGTTTTAAAAAACATAGTTAAAGACAAGTATTTTTACTACTTTGTGCTATGCCATTATGATGTGCTGTTTGGCGATGCCATTTTATCGTTCTCGTGTACCATGACCGAGTGCCATGTCTTATGCCCTATGGTATATAATTTTACAGCATTGTAGACATATGATTAAAAAATAATAACTTACAACATGAAAGAAACGTTGTTAAAATTGACTGTTTTACAATGTTTAAAAAATATCGTTAAAGATAAGTATTTTTACTACATAAAATAAATGTTGTTAAAAAAATTTATTTTACAACAATAAAAAAATGATGTTAAATATAGGGTTTTACAATGTTTGTCAAGAAATGTTGTAAAAAAAAACTAATTTCTGATGTTTTGAAAATAAGACGTTGAAATCACCAACATTTTACAACATTTTCAAAAAATGCTATAAATGAAATATTGTAATAGGGGTTTTTTCTTGTAGTGCATATTGTTACATATATAATACTATTCACGTATATATGTTACTGTTCATATATACGGTACTGTTCATAAAACACTATTCATCAAATTCTGTTACTAGATTATAATTTGTGAACTACTATTTGTATAACACTATTCATCTGGCACTATTCATTTTGTACTGTTCATACGGTACTATTCATATGTACGTATATTTCAACAATTGTTATGTAGTACCATACAACCATCCTTTCACGTAAGCACTGTACGCAATTACTATTCATCAATATATTTTATTTAATACCATGTAACCTACCATGAATGTATGGTTTGTATGAGAAGATTTTATTTTTCTAGTCAATTTGAACATACTCAATTAAGCATACTTAAAACTTAGGTACCAACTTGATTATTCTGGTCAAATGTGGGACGTTCATTATAAAAATTTCTAAGGTGTTACAACTTTCAAATAAACTTTTGTGGGCCTACAACCCACTTAGTGGGTTATTGGGCCCACTTTCCTCCCTTTTGAACTAAGAACCCATGATTCACATCATGGACCTTAAGTTTGAATCTTGGGTTCTACAACCCATTATCAATTTTGGGCTTCACAAGCCCACTTCCAATGAAATTGGGGTCCTTACCCTCTTCACCAAATCTTTGGGACTCAAAGGCCTAATTCAAACAAAAGGGTTTTATAACCCACTTCTTATCTCTTGGGGCTTGACAAGCCCATTTCTTCCCAAACCCTAAACACCTAATAGTCAAAACAAGATTAATCTTTCCCAGAATAAGATAAATCTAGGTTAGGTTTACTTGGCTTTAGATTAGGAATGCATTAGCAACTAGGTTGCTTATTAATTTTAGGATTAGTCTAGGAATTCTCCTGAACTTGTTAAGTGAAACCACCAAAGACGGGCATCTAAACTTGACATTCGTGTCTAAGCCGGGTCAATGGTATTGCTCACTTAACCAAGTTGGGTTAATTCTTAAATGGACCCCACAAACGTGATCACAAATGATTTTCAAACCAAATCAAAGAAAACAAAAGATTTTTTAGCTAATCAAATCATTTGCATTAACTCTAGGTCATATTCATCCAAGACCTTTTAGGATCTCTAGACTATTCTCGCGTGAATCTCTAGGCATAACTCATCCATCATTTTCAAAATCATCAAGCCACGTGTGCAATAGTGAACACATGTCATCATCGACATCAAAAGACCCAATTGGCTATGTGCACCAATGCAAATGTCAATCATTTTTAAAAACAACAAGCTTTTCTCTCGCGCCATGTGTACAGTAGTACACACGTCACATTGCGGAGTCCAAGTGATTGCACACTTGTACATCATGGTCACCAACAGGATACAAGCATTGCCCATATTCCTCTGCCTATCTTGTTGTGGGCTCCGTCGAAGTACATTTTTCAAGGTGCATCTTCTTCTACTTCTTCTGGTTCTGTTGCTAATATGTACTCATCAGGGAATTCTATTACCACTGTCGTTTTATCTGGGAGTGGATGTGCGGCAAGATGGTTAGCTACTGCTCCCCGGGACCTAGTCCAGCAAAAATCCACTAAGAGTTATTGAAAACTTACAACCCGATTTACCACTCGATGGACACGAATTACGACTCCCTCTACGCTCCAACAGCTACGGTGTATAGTTCTTCAACAAATTCGAACTCCACGAATTTGCCTCTTAGTAGATGATGATGCGTCTCCAACTTGAACTCCACAAGTCCCGCACCTTGAACCAATACTTGACTCCTCAAGTATATCACCACACGCTTGAACCTTCAAGCTCAACCACCGGAAATCCACCGGTAACAAAAACAGAGTTTTGGTTTTAAAGTGGGAAGGATTTGAACCAAATTCAACAAGCTTGAGCACTAAGAATTTAGAGTTAAAGACTCTCAAGTACTTGTTGAGGTGAGGGGTGAATGGTTGATTGAATACTGGAGATTCAACCCCTATTTATAGTGAAGATGTCCAGCTCAATCCTAGACTAAATTATTAGTTCTAGGTCTAATGGTAGACACCATTATTGGGGATGAGAGCTGTTGGACAAATATAAACTCAATTAGTTTGAGTTCTTCCCATGATGAATGAGGTTTGAATCCTAGACTAAATTATTAGTTCTAGATCTGACAGTCTGGACAAAACGGCCCATGGAGAGCTGTTGGAATATTCAGGGAATATTTCAACGGTTCTCCCCCCTTTGCTAAATGGTTCCGTGTTCGTTCTAGTTTCGATTTTGGTTCCGATTTCAATTCTAAACTCAAATTAAGCCCAATTTCTCTCATATTTTTGAAATTTCTTGATCTTGAACATCAATTAAGGACTAATTAAGTTTTAATTAAGTCTGAAAAACCCTAATGTAGTCAAATTAAGGCCAAATTGAGGATAAATTTAGGGGTTTTCACTCAATCCTTCAATTAGGCTCAAATTTGAGCCAAATTGAACTTAATAAAGTGAAATTGAGTTAAGTGAGGGTCCAATTGAGTTGAGCCAAGGGTCAATGAACCCTGATGTGGTCCAATTAAAGTCAATCCTAGTCCGAATTTTGAGGGTTTTCACCGATTCGTTCAATTAGGACCAGTTTGGGCTAAATTAGGCAAAATTGAGTTGGGGGATGACTAAATTGAGTTGGTTTAACGATTGATTTGGTTGAATTAGAGGTGGTTGAGGCCTGATCTCTCATTTCACACTGAATTTTTGATGTTTAGAGTTCATGGGCGAAAATTGTTGTTTACAACACCCATCATACTGATTAGTCTAGAATTTCAGGACTAATCTCGACCTAAGGGCTTGCGCCCATCTTGGTCCATTTCACAGTAGGGAGAAAATAGATTCTTGGGGTTTTTTAAGGTTTTAATGGTAAAAAAATGAAATTTGAATGGCGTACAAGGTCTTATCAGTTTCTCTCTTTCTCTTGATCTCCCTATTTTTTCAAACTATCGAAGATAGGTAGAGAATCAAAACAAATGGTGAGAAGGGAATGACTAATTTTAAGGAATTTTTGTGTATGTATAATAGATGAAGGAGATCTAGTTTAAGAAGTGTGATGAGTTCTACAACCCCTATTTACACCCATCTAATGGAATGGATTTTTAATATGAAAAGGGTTAGGTTTTAGTGTTAGATAGTCAAAAGTTATTGGTGTTGTAGAGCCGTGAATCGCCATAGGAGTTGTTTATCTTCTTTCTAGTAGTGGTAGTAGTAGGAATGAGAATTTAGTTTTAAACAATTGTCTTTATGTGCCAGATATTAGGCGAAACTTAATTTCAGTTTCTTGTCTTATCAGAGATGGTTATAATGTTGAGTTTAACTCATTTAATGTTTTTATTAAAAGAAATAGTTTTACTATTATATCTGACATGTTAATGGATGGTTTATATCTAATCTCTTCTCCTAGTAATGTTGCTTTGTATAAATTATGTACCTCAAGTAAGAGGAAAGAGCCTTCAATAAACTCATCATATTTATGGCATTTAAGGCTTGGACATATTAACCTAAACAGGATTCGAAGATTGGTTCAAGATGGGCCCTTGGGCACATTGGATATTGAACCATGGTCTTTATGTGAATCATGTTTGGAAGGTAAAATGACCAAGAGACCCTTTTCATCAAAAGGGAGAAGAGCCAATGATGTGTTGGAACTTGTACACACTGATGTTTGTGGTCCCATGAATGTTAAGGCAAGAGGTGGCTATGAGTATTTCATCACCTCCACCGATGATTACTCAAGATATGGCTATATCTACCTTATGCACCACAAATCAGATTCTTTTGAAAAGTTCAAAGAATATAGAGCTGAGGTGGAGAACCAATTAGGAAAGAAATTGAAAGCCATTCGATCTGATCGAGGCGGTGAGTATCTTTCTAACCTTTTTGGCTCATATTTGGTGGAGCATGGGATTATATCCCAATTGACCGCACCAAGTACTCCCCAGCAGAATGGTGTGGCAGAAAGAAGGAATCGAACCTTACTGGAAATGGTTAGATCTATGATGAGTTATACATCGCTACCGATCTTTTTTTGGGGGTATGCACTAGAGACGACAGCATATCTTCTGAATTTGGCACCAAACAAGGCAGTTCCTACGACACCCAGAGAACTGTGGATAGGTCGAAACCTAGTTTGCAGCATTTACACATTTGGGGTTGTCCAGCACATGTGCTGAAAGGAAAGTCAAGCAAATTGGAATCAAAATCAGAAGTATGCATGTTTGTAGGATACCCGAAAGGAACGAAAGGCTATCTGTTCTATAATCCGAAAGAAAAAAAAGGTGTTTGTTAGCACAAATGTTGTTTTTCTTGAGGAAGATTATATGATGGATTACAAGCCTTCCAGCAAAGTTGTGCTTGAGGAGATAACTGATGCTCCTTCAGTGGGAGTAGAACATGCAATGGATGCACTTCCAGTGGGAGGTTCATCGTATGGTTTGCCCATGATGATGCATCTAGGTGGTCCAGTAGTCATTTCTCATCAGGAAGGGCAAATTAGTAGGCAAGTGGCAGAGGCATAAAGATTATCCAATAATTCACATATGGTAATACAGGGTGCTGCACACCAAACACCAATGCAGGATGAGCAGGGTCCAATGGTTCAGGAGGATCACCAGGTCCAGGAAGGACCACTGGAGCAAGTTCAATAGGATCAGCAAGATCCCCTGGTTCAAGCTGAACCGTTGGCTCAACCAGAACAATTTGGACAACCGGATGCACCGGTTGAACCAGTTACACCACCACCACCACTTCATCGTAGCCAAAGAGATAGGAAATTCCCTGAGAAGTAGAAGAATTTCGCTTTACTTCAAGAGGAAGAATCTTACCAGATGATTCCTGATGAATCAGATAATGATCCTATAAGCTGTGATGAAGCAGTAAGAGAAACAGATTCGAGATTATGGTTGAATGCTATAAAAGCTGAAATAGAATCTATGTATTCCAGTAAGGCCGGGTTAGAGTGTTAAGTTTGTTTGGGCTAGGTTATTAGGTTTAAGAAATTTGGGTTGCTAAAGTTTTAAATGAAAATGGGCTATGGAAACAGGCCCATGTTTTATAACTTAAAACAAATACATTAAACCTATTGGGTTTACATAAATAGGCCCAATAGAAGCCCAAACAGGTGGGGTTAAGGGAGACGGGTTGGTCAGCCCTGCTGACTTGACCCGTCGACCAGTGACCCATGACCCGACCCGAATCGGGACGAGTCAGATCATCTGACTCAGCTGACTCGTCTGACTCGAGTCAACGGTCTGACTCAGTTCAGACGGTCTGACCTGAACCGAACCAGACCGGTCAAGAACTAAACCTCAATAGGTTTCTTTTTTAAAACTTTTTGAAAATTCTGATTTAGTCCCTGGTTTATAGTTTCTTATGGAAGAAGGGTCAGAATGTAATTTTAAGCTTTTGGGAGGATTTTAAGCTTGAAAAATGTGATTTTTCTTGTCTTAATTTTTGTGCATACAACATAGTACATTCTTTAGTATCCTAATTGATCAAATGGTATACAATTCTTATAGAATTCTTGTGCATTTGATGTACGAGAGTTAAATACACTTATTTAAAAGAAACCCCTTGTTTTAAAATATTAAGTGGGAGAGGGATTTAATCAAATCCCATAGCCTTCCATCATCGATCCATGTGATAATAATGGATCAGTGACTCCCCAAGGAGCATGGGTCCATTAGTATCTGTTTGGATTGCTTAGAGCTAAGGGTTAGACTAGAACCATCGGTTTGAACCTCCCCAAGGAGGGCATTATGATTTCTAACATTCTAATACCGAGATGATGGGTCACACTTAACTGAAAGTGAGCGTCATGATTCCCCAAGGAACAAGCGACACTCATGAGTAAGAGGCTAAAGATAATCGGATGTCGAATTAACTTGGACATGAAATGTCTGGAAAGTAATTCGATTGAAATGATCACCTATTTGGGTGCACTTCTTCATATCCCCAAGGATAGTAGAATGTGTATGCAGATTAGGATCCGATATTTATGGTAACTAAGGGGTGTTACAATAAATAAAAATTCTTATTAAAAATCAATTATGATATCTCATTTGGATATTTGCATGCCTAGATGTCTACATTCAACCCATTGCATATTATCTTAAAAGAGAATCAGTTGAGCAGACCAAACTATGTTAACTGGAAAAGAAATTTGGATATTGTGCTGACTATCCAAGAGTACAAATTTTTCCAAGAGGGGGATAGTCCTTCACTCCCTGGTCCTAATGACCCTCAGGATGTGCATGATCATTATCATAAGTGGGTGTTCAAGAAGCTCATTAATACTAAGATGTCTGAAGGAACTCCAGTACGTGATCATATTCTCATTATGATGGGATTATTCAACGTATTAAATACTTTAGGATCCAAGATGAACGACGAGTTCAAAGAGGATGTGATCCTTGCTTCTCTCCCGCCATCGTTTTCCCAGTTCATAATGACATTCAATATGAACAAGATGAAAACGACTCTTCCCGAGTTGATGAATCAGCTTACGGTGGCGGAAGGGATAATCAAGGGACACAAATCTGGTAGTATTAATGTGGCTGAAGGTTCTTCTGGATCTAAACCGAAAGGTCGAAATTCCAAGAAGAAAGGAAAGAAAACATCGGGAACGCAGAACAACCTGAGTGTCAATAAGGATAAGGGAGTTGCAAAGCCAAAGGGAAAGTGTTTCCACTGCGGCAAAACTGGACACTGGAAACGGAACTGCCAGGACTACCATGCAAAGAAGAAATCTGCAGGTATGCTTGAATCTTTAGTTGTCGAGGCAAATGTTGCCAATAATACACCAAACACATGGTGTGTTGATTCTGGAGCAACTAATCACATCTGCAATTCATTGCAGGTGTTCCAAATGGTAAGACAGCTAAATGATGGAGAGATTTACCTGAGCCTAGGATCGGAGGCAAGAGTTGCTACAAGGCAAGACTGATGGCGAAAGGGTATACTTAGAAAGAGGGAATCGATTATGAAGAGACTTTTTCGCCAGTAGCCATGCTTAAATCCATTAGGATACTCTTATCCATTGCGGCTCATTATGATTATGAGATATGGCAAATGGATGTCAAGACTACCTTTCTCAATGGCAATCTTGAGGAGGACATTTACATGGTCCAACCAGATGGTTTCGTACAAAAGAGCCAAGAGCATATGGTATGCAAGCTGCACAAATCTATCTATGGATTAAAGCAGGCCTCTCGAAGCTGGAACATCAGATTTGATCAAGCAATCAAGACCATTGATTTTGATCAACATCTTGATGAACCATGTGTGTATAAAAGGTGCAAAAGGAATGTAGTAACATTTTTGGTATTGTATGTGGATGACATCCTACTAATTGGGAATGATGTAGGAGATCGTTCATCAGTTAAGTTGTGGCTTTCCAACTATTTCAGTATGAAGGACTTAGGAGAAGCCAGTTACATTTTAGGGATCAAACTTCTCAGAAATTGAAAGTCTAGGATGATAGGCATATCCTAAGCAACCTCTATTGAAAGTATGTTGAAAAGATTCTCCATGCAAGATTCCAAGAAAGGATTCTTGCCCTTTAGACATGGCATTTATCTATCCAAGGATCAGTGTCCCAAGATACCTGAGGAGATAGAGGGCATGGAAAGAGTTCCTTATGCATCTGCAGTAGGAAGTCTTATGCATGCTATGTTGTGTAAGCGGCCAGATATCTGCTATGCAGTAGGTATGGTTAGTCGGTACCAGTCTAATCCTGGTAGAAAACACTGGGAAGCTGTAAAGCATATATTGAAGTATCTTCGGAGAACCAAGGATTATATGCTTATATACAG
>MVGT01002311.1:524479-544653 GCA_002174775.1 Macleaya cordata | reverse complement strand
GAAAACTAGATTTAGGTCGATTTTCCAAAATCTCGGGTCCTGATTCCCAAAAATCAGGTGGCGACTCCTTACATATCACATTCATACCCCTTCTGAAGTGGGCGAAGCCAACTTATGCGTCTCCCACGCGCGCGAGTTTATCTCGAGCGTGGTGCGCGCTGGATTCTGGTTCCACAGACTGACGACTCTGCTCGGGATTTTAGGGATCTGACTTGAAAAGCAATTAAAGAATTTTAGGGATCTTATAATTATACATTTCTCGGGCTTGCACATACACACTGCATGCACCCATTCATTTGCATTTGCATCTCATTTTCTTTGTGATCCTATAGGAATCAAAACCCGTGGTTGCGGTAGGTCTCGTCCCGACTGGGTGGTCATATGGGAATAACGACCGAAACTCCACACCCTCCGCCCTGTACTAACGACCAGTCTTCGGACTGCGAGGTATATATTGCCGAGGTGACCCAAACCTTTACCCGAATACAGAGTCTAGTTGAGCCCTGTATACATGTAGTAGCGGTAGATGTATCCCTAGGATTAACCCAAAGGACTGCATTCATGTCGCACAATTTCCGGGGCATAATTCACTGTAAAGGCCTTTTGATTTTGACTAGTTTTCTCTGTATTTGCCAAAAAAAACAAAAAAAAATCTCTTTGCTAGGGGAAGTTGTTTGAGAGCCCTTCTTCATAGATTTACTCTCTTTGAACCCCTAAGAGCTCTACTCTCCCAAGAGCAAGAGAAATAAAAAACTTTGAGGGGAATCCAAGGGCTCTTCTTTCTAGATTAGCGCTCCTCACCCTCAAAGTGACAGCTCATCTAAAGGCAGGAAATGAAAAGAGGAAGAAAAGAGAATGAGATACTCATAAAGGGTTCTTCTTTCTAGATTGACCCTCTCGGCCATCTTCCAACAGAGAAAAGCTCGTTCCAGTGCGACATGATAAAAAAAAAAAGAAACAATCATCCTAACCAAGAGAGGGAAGGGTTCGTCTCCCTAGATTTACCCTCCTACGTCCCTCAAACTATTTAGCTCATTCAGGAGCAAAAGATGAATATTCTTTGAGAGAACTATCCTGAGGATTCTTCTGCTGTAAAATTACTCATTCATGTCCTTCAAAAATTTACCGCTCAACTAGGAGCAAAATATTCCACAACCACTGTGCGAATCAAATTTCAAAAGTTGGTCTGGGAGTTCAAAGAACCGAGTCAATTGATACACACTCTCAATTTCAAAAAGGAACCTCATAGGTCGTTCACGTGCGCCAGATGCATGTATCCAATTTCCAAACAATGGAATTTTAGAAAATGTACCCACTGGGTCATTCACGTACATCAAATATGTACGTGTCCAATCTCAAAAAGGAACCTCATAGGTCGTTCACGTGCGCCAGATGCATGTGTCCAATTTCCAAACAATGGAATTTCAAAAATGTACCCACTGGGTAGTTCACGTATATCAAATATGTATGTGTCTAATTTCGAAAAGGAACCTCATAGGTCATCCACGTGCGCCAGATGTATGTGTCCAATTTCCAAACATTGGAATTTCAAAAAATCTTCCCACTGGGTCGTACACGCACACAAGAGTATGTCGTGTCCATATTTTTTTTAACAGAAAGGGTGGTTGTATTTCAAAAGAGGTACCTTCCAGGTCACACGCGTATAAGAGTATGCACGTGTCCCTAAGGGGTCGTGTGAGCTGAAATTCACCAGAAATCTAAACTCCATTTTTGGGGCATGCGAGGTAATCAAGGCCCACATGAAATTTGTTTAAGAACAAATCGGATTACATACTGCTGATAGGGATCAACCAGCTATGCATAGAATCCTGTCCCGAACAGCAGATTGATCCGAGTGTTCACATAATCTCTGAGGACTCAGAGTTGGATGACACGGTAACCTCAAGCTTGAGAAGGATGACTACCGAAGAGTACATAGCATCGAAGACCCAATGGGCAAATGCAGAAGAATATCGTGCAACCTTCAAACCTCTGAGCAAGAAGAGGAAAGGAAAAAAATACCGCAAATATCTCCCTCCAAGCAAGAAGAGAATGACAGCAGTGCAATTTCGAGCGCGCCTTCAGCCGGTTCGAAAGAAAGAGATCGCATCAAGATCAGAGTGCCTTATCACACAGGTAACAAAAGCATCTCCTCAAAGAATTAATAATCAGGCGGACATTGACCTCGAAAGGTTAAAAGGAGAAGCGCATGAAAGCCTCGCAGGTACGCAATGGGTCAATATGGTCTCAGAAGAAACAGACCTCCAACCTCATCTCTTTGTCCGTTCTATTACTGATAATCCTATTGTCGATACTAACCATTTTGCAGGTAAGTCTCCTAGTGCCACAACATCGGGCACCCAAAAAAAAACAACCTGATTCAATCAGGAGAAGGGGCATCCTCGTCTGTAGAGGAAGAAGTGTGGTCCCCAACAAATTTTGTTTCCACTTTGAGTTTTCCACTATTTTCAAAAAACCAAAAAAATCAAAATATTTTCACAAACTACAAAAAAATTGAAAATTCAAAAAACCAAAAAGATGTTTTGTGCATAAATGATTTTGAAGAAGCAATATGTGACCTCGAAATTGGCGATGAATATGAGTATGGACCCGAAGAGGACGACTGGGTCGCTATCCGGGAAGAAATGCCCGAGGAGATCCAGGAGTTGCTGGATCGTCATGAAGACAGGTCGCTGTTAACCGAGGAAGACTCTGAATTGATAAACTTAAGCTCTGAAGACCAATCTCAGTTGGTGAAGATTGGTACCACCTTGTCTCCAGATGAACGTGAGGCTATGATTGAGTTGCTAAAGGAATACAAAGATATCTTTGCTTGGTCATATGAGGACATGCCAGGGCTAGACGCTGAAATGGTGGTTCACAGGCTGCCTACTTATCCTGATGCTAAACCAGTTAAACAAAAGCTCAGAAGATTGAGACCGGAATGGACAGTGAAGATCAAAGAAGAAATCCCCAAGCAGTTGGATGCAAAGTTCATGGTCCCAGTAACATATACAGATTGGTTAGCTAACATTGTGCCAGTACCCAAGAAGGATGGAAAAGTTCGAATGTGCATTGATTACAGGAACCTCAATAAGGCGAGTCCGAAAGATGATTTCCCATTACCACATATTGACATACTAGTCGACAATGCCGCTGGCCACGGTTTGTTGTCTTTTATGGATGGGTTCTCCGGATACAATCAAATCAAGATGGCAGAAGAGGACATGGCGAAGACATCGTTCATTACACCTTGGGGAATATATTGCTATAGAGTAATGCCGTTCGGACTTAAGAACGCTGGAGCTACTTACCAAAGGGCCATGACCACTCTCTTCCACGACATGATCCAAAAGGAATTGAAGGTTTACGTGGATGACATGATTGCCAAATCAGAAAGAAGAGAGGATCACATCAAGGACATGACCAAGCTCTTCAAGCGTCTAAGGAAATTCAAGCTAAGGCTCAACCTTAGTAAATGTGTATTCGGGGTTAAATCAGGGAAATTATTAGGATTCATCGTCAGCCACAGAGGTATCGAAGTTGATCCAGCCAAAGAAAAGGCAATTGCAGACATGCCTGCACCTTGCAATGAAAAGGAGATTCGAGGGTTTCTAGGAAGGATTCAGTACATCAGCAGGTTCATAGCTCAACTCACGCCCATTTGTGAGCCCATCTTCAAATTACTAAGGAAAGATGTTCCCAAAACATGGAATGAAGATTGCCAGAAGGCATTCGATAGAATTAAAGATTATCTGCTGAGTCCTCCTGTACTGGTCCCGCCTGTCCCGGGAAAACCTTTGATCCTATACATCTCTGTTACTGACACTGTAGTGGGAGCAGCTCTAGGGCAATATCATGAAGATAGCCGTAAAGAAAGAGCCACTTACTACATCAGCAAGACTTTGTCCGGATATGAGGTAAAATACACATCTTTAGAGAAGACTTGCTTCGCGTTGGTGTGGGCCGCGAAAAGGCTCAGACATTACATGCTGTCACACTCAATCCAGTTGCTCGCACGGATGGATCCAAATAAATATTTATTTGAGAAGCCAGCGTTATCTGGGAGAACAGCTAGATGGCAGCTGCTTTTATCAGAATTCAACATAAGTTATGTCACACAAAAGTCTATAAAAGGGAGAGCAGTAGCTGACCATCTTGCCGTCCATCCACTTCCAGATTAAACAATAGTGGTAACAGAGTTCCCTGATGAGTACATATTGGCAACAGAACCAGAAGAGTTAGAAAAAGATGCACCTTGGAAAATGTACTTCGACGGAGCCCACAACAAGATAGGCAGAGGAATAGGGGCCATGCTAGTGTCCCCCGAAGGAGTTAGACGCCGATTGCCATCAGATTGGGGTTTCATTGCACAAACAACATAGCAGAGTACGAGGCTTGCATCGCTGGTCTAAAAGCAGCTCTTACCCTCTCAGTTAAAAGGTTGATGGTTCAGGGTGAGTGGAAGCTGAAAAACGAACAGTTGATTCCTTATCATGAATATCTGCTAAAATTGGTCGAGGAGTTCGATGAGGTCGAGTTCCATCATATATTCAGAAACAAGAACTACTGTAAAAGTATCAAGTCAGCCCCCACCGCGAAGTTCATCCAAAATCACATCATCTGCAGATATGGAGTGCCTCACGAAATCATCTCAAATAATGGTCCAAACTTCATCGGTTCTGAGGTACGCCATTTGTTTGACAAATATAGGATCCAGTACCACAACTCGTCGCCTCATAGGCCGCAAACTAATGGTGCGGTGGAGGCTGCCAACAAGATATTAGTCAAGATCCTGAAAAAGATGACTGTGACTTATAAGGACTAGAACGACAAGTTGCACTATGCATTATGGGCCTATCGCACCTCAATTCGAACGCCAACATGGGCGACACCATTCTCTCTTGTATACGGAATGTAGGCAGTACTTCCAATCGAAATTGAAATTCCAACTCTCAGAGTTCTAATGAAAGGAACCGAGGATGAAGCCGATTGGATCCAGTCCAGGGTAGACGCTTTGAACTGCATTGATGAGAAAAAGATGAACGAAGCATGTCATGCACAGTCTTACCAACAAAGGATAGCTCGTAGCTTTAACAAGAAGGTCCGACCAAGAAACTTGAGCGTAGGAGACCTTGTGCTCAAAGAAATCAGGCCCGTAGATCATTCTGACGCAAGGGGCAAATTCAAACCCAATTGGGAAGGTCCCTACATCATTAAGAACATCCTTCCAGGAATGGTTGTCCGATTGACAGATCTTGATGGGATTGAGCATCAGAGGCCTACAAATGCGGACCAACTCAAGAAGTACTACGCTTGAGGTAACCACTCGACTCTTAGACTAGGGGCAAGTAAAGCCGACAGAGGTCCAAAAATGAGGCATTTCTTTGGCCGATATCCAAATTTACAAAAGAACCCAGTTGAAACTTCATTTCCGCTAGAAAAAGAGTTTGAGCCTAAGCCTTTCCTTTGTACATAGCAAATAATCCCCTCTCTAAATCGGAGAAATTTTATCTTCTCGTTTGTATATGTGTTTCTGCCCTAGGGGCAACAATATCCAAAAATCCAAAAAAATCAAATATCAAAAAAACCCAAAAAGAAAAAGGAAAAAATATAGAAAACCCAAAAAGATCCAAAAAACCCGAAAAACTCGAAAAAATTGAAAAAAAATCGAAAAATCAAAATCTAAAAAATAGAAAATCCAAAAAAGCAAAGCAATAAAAATGCTCACAAGCCCTAAGTTAAGCAATGGGCAGTAGTAAAAAGAGGAAAAACCTTAGAAAGTCAGACTCATCAATTTTTCGAGCCTTTATCTTTTCTTTCTAGGCGACCTAAGCCACGCTACAACCTAAAAGACCTCATGGACCCTGTGAGCGACACGAGTCTTTGGTCAACAGGAAGGATGGTGGACCTCCAAAAAATGAAGAAGAGAAAAAATTCAAGAATAGAATTCGTAGTCTGAAAAATAAAGACTTGAGAAAATTTGATCCGCATTTGTGAGCTTTGAAGTGCAACACCCTCAGAGTTAGAGCACTAGTCGGCAGACACAATTAAAAAGAGCAAGCTACGACATGGGTAAAAATGCAGACAGTCTTCATCCGGAGCATCGTGACTTCCCAATGGTAGCGATATCAATGCTGGACTCAAGTCTCTAGATAAGTTGGTACCCGTCGGATCCAACGAGCGAGGTCAGAGGAAAAAGGGTGAAGCAATACAAGGTCAACAAAAGAAAGTGGCGATATGTCGACATGACTCTTGCAAATCGGGCGAGTATTCATAATCGTATCCAAGCTAAGGGGTCTAATTGCCCTGTTTCTGCACTTTTTTCACAAAAAATAAAAATAAAAAAAACCTTTTCCGGCGGGGAGCTTATGAAGATAAATCTAGGACGCCAGGGGCATGCTTTGCATGGATCTGGTTTAGGCGTCTGAGACAAAAATCCCCAAAAGATAAGAAGGGTTTACAAAATATCGCGTGTTTGTCATATCTACTTCAGAAAAGATTTTCAAAAGACGAGTTTGTTTTGTTTTCAAAACCTTGTCTGGCAGGAAGCCTATGAGGAAGAATCTAGGATGCTAGGGGCATGTTTTACATGACTCTAGTTTAGGCATGTGAGGCAAATTTCCCAAAAGACAGGCGTATTTTGTTTTAAACAAAAAAAAAAAAAACAAAACGTATGAAGGGTCACAATAGTTGGCATTTGGAAGTCGTCTGCTTTGACGCAATTGATGGGTTTGCTGAACGCTAATCGATGAATAAACTGCACAGGTGCACATATTCTAAGCTCACTCCATTTATTTCATCTTGTCTATGCAGCGACTAACAAGTTTTGCAGGAAAATAGCACCAACGACCCCTTTTAAAAAAAGAAGAAGAAAAGAGTGGGGTAAAAGGAAAAAGCCTATCGCTAATGGAGTTCCTTTGTTTTCATTTTCAGGCAGACAAGGAAGCCACGATCAATCTTCTTCGTTTCCTCCATATCCGTCAGCAGCATCGTTTGCAGGTGCTAAAGTGAGGAAGGAAGTACGCCATTGATGGTATCCCTCCACACGTATAGGATTCTCCATTGGAAGGATCGGTGGCTCAATCAAAGGTCGTAAATGCCAAGAGCGAGCGGTGGCAATGATGATACGAGAAGTGACAGGAGTAAGACCAAAGAAATGACCGGAAAGATTTGGTATAGGCTGATTAATCCCATATTGCCTAAGGGTGAGAAGCGGGCAGTAAAAGGTCCTCTGTGTGAAGCTCAAGATCGACACGATGTTGCGCCCATATGTGTTCAGAAACTCCAAACGCACGGGCCAAGCTATTGTATCTTCTTGTTGGCGCTCATGGTAGCTACGCTCCCGGTGAACTCAGGTCACGTTCAAAGTTGACGCACGATTTCCGATGGCGCTTTTAAGCTGCAGGTGCTCTACAAGCCATATCTAGAAAAGAACCAGAAAGCTTTAATATCTCAACAGTGATGAAGAGTGCACACGGAAAAGGGTGCAAAAAAGTATACAATGGGAGAAATGATACAGCCAGATCATCTCTCAGTTTTCAGTCAATCAAACAAGATTAATGAAGAAGATTGAGTGGTGTAAAAACCCTAGCACGACGCACGAGTCCCTCTGCAATGATCGAGCAAGAGATCTCCCCTCGCCATCTGGGTAAATTAAAAATTGCTAAAATGGATCTTTCAAAAGGAAAAATGATCTGGTTTTCAAAATCATCTTTCAAACCACACACAACCTGGCAAAATGCCAAAAAATTGCGGACCACTCCTCGCCATGGCAAAGTTGGCAGGAGCATGCATGTCCAGCGACTGTCCGACCAAGGATAACAAAACAACACAAATCTACACACAATCGTAAGGGCTGAACTAGCTCGGAAGTAGACCGAAGAAATTCGTGCCCAGCTCCGGCTGACTACGAACGGTTAGCCGAATTCACAACCTAGATCATTGGACTTTTATGCTTGACCATTTAATCGGCGTATGAAAATCAGGCATCGTCGGCCTCGCCATTCGACCGCAACCGGTCTCTGGCGAGGAGGGGCATCTGTAGACGCCGAATTTTTGCACACCCCAGAAAATACACGTTTTGACCACACTTCGATTTGTGTGCATAATTTAACGAAAAATTGCTTTAATGTGACTAAGCAGGCCTCACTCTATTCGTCCAAAATTCGGCTCGAGGCCGGAACAAGAAAAGAACTAAATCTCGGGGAACCCCGAACTCGGAATGGAACCAGTTTAGTCGAGGAGCCGTAGGATTTTAATCCCTGGGTATCGCCACGTGTCGCGATAGGATTGGCCCACCCTCATTTTTCCCAAATCAATCATTTTTTGTCAAAAGTCAGTTCTTGAAAGAATTTTGTCTAAAAATCAAATTTCGAAATGGTGGGACCCGTTTCTACTTTTATAAGGAAAAATAATAATAATAAATTTTTTTTTAAAAAAAAAAGATTAAAAAAAAACAGAAAATAAAAAAAAATTTGGGGCCACCACGCACCTTGCATGCGTATGTCTCGCATACAGGGTGGCGTGGTGGACAACCCTTTTTGGGTTTCCCCATGTCCCCCACGCCTATTTTGGGGAGAAGGGGGTTGAGAGTTTGAAAGGGGAGGTTCAACCGAGAGAGTCGTGGGGGGAACAGAGGAACAACTGACAGAGAGAGCTTTGGGGAGAAAAACAAGGATTTTGGTGGAGAGAACTGTCGAGAGTGATCGGTAGTGAAACAGAGGGAGAAAGAGCTGTCGAGGAGAAAGGGAGAACGAGAGACTGATAGAGAGAAAGAAGAGAGAGAAAACTGTCAAGAGAAAAAAGAGAGAGGGAGGAGTTCAGAGAAAAATCGACTGATCGAGGGAGAGTTTGGGCGTGTGGAGAGAAGAAAAAAAATTTCTTCTAGAGAGGGCGCTGGAGAGATAGAGAGTGATCGAGAGAGAGAGTTTTTGAGAGAGAGAGAGATGAGAATAGGGGAAGAAGAAGACAGCGGTAGCAGCAACTGCTGCTGCCGTTGTCACAGAAGAAAAATAATAAAAAAAAGATTAAAATCGTCTGATACCATACGTGTTGGGAGGAGAGAAGAGGAGAAGAAGAAGAAGGGAAGGAAGAAGGAAGAAGAAAGGAAAGAAAAAAAAATTTGTTTGTCTGCTACAGACGTGAAGAAGAAGAAGGGAGGAGGAGAGAGAAAAAAGAAAAAAAAAAGCAAAAAGAAAAAAGAAAAAACAGTAAAAAAAAGGTTTTTTTGTGGTTGTTCTTTTTGTTCAAAAAAAATCAGAAAAAAAATGTTTAAAAAAAACAGAAAAAAAAAAAAAAAATTTTTTTGCAAAAATAGTTTTCGGAAAAAAGTAGTTTTTAGTTTATTTTTGTTTTTTTTCGAAACAAAAAAAAACAAAAAAGGAAGTTTATTGCAAAAACACTTTTGCGGAAAAAATAGTTTTAGTTTATTTTTGTTTTTTTCCATTCCTTTTTCTCTCAGATGTTATTTGTAAAAAAAAAGGTTTTGCAAAGCATTCCAAGAATTTTGGTTCTCTCCACTTGGACATGGAGTGGGGCCCGCTTGCCACCCCCATCGCACATCGATACGAGGAGAGATTCTTGCAATCAGGTCGACGGGCTTGTGCCGACTAGGTGATAATTCCTATCTTGTCTACTTATTTTCTTCTATTATTGAACGCATATCCCATGTGATGAACGGATGATGTAACAATGCTTTGATGATACAATGAAATTCGCATGCAATTTTTGGCAGTAAAAATGTGGTAAATGTAAATTTAATATCATGTGATTTTTAGCATATGTTACGTGATCTATGTAAATTTTGCATGAGATAATTTATGACACGCATACACGCCACATGATGTTTACGTGAAACATAAGTTAAAATCTTCACATTAAATATTTTGCATGATGTATGCATGAAATGATCAAGCATGTGACAATGAGGCATTTTTCACACGGAGCATAGTACATCTTTTTCGACATGAGTTAGTATCACTATTTTGCCATGTTTAACAGGATCTACATCGTGCACGTGACTTCATCATTTTTGCATAAACATTTCTGCATAAACATTTTTACACTCCCATTTTTGTGCTTAAATTTTGGATATCATAAGTTGCGTTAATTTACTTGTCTCCTGATTTTGAGTAATTAGTGACTTGTATTAGTGTTTTGATTATTTTGCTAGTATTAGATCAAAACACTCACTAAGCCTCTGAATAAGCTATTTTGGGCCTGCGGGCCCATCCCTTTGTGGTGGGCCTATGGGACCATCGCTTCGTATTGGGCCCACGGGCCCTCCTTCCTTTCCCCAATTTTCAGCCCTCGGGCTCTCTGTCTGTTGCTATGAGCTTAAGGGCTCATTTCTCGGGCTTGGGCCTAAGGGCCCGCATCCCTACCAGGCCCACGGGCCTAGAACCATTTTTCCAGGGCCCAAAGCCCATCGCCATCACTCGGGCCATTAGAGCCTATCCTCTTCCTTGTGGGTCCAAGAACCCACATCCTCTCATGTCGGGCCTAAGGGCCCGATAACTGGCCAAACCCTAAAAACAAACAATAATAGAGATCAAGGTCTCTAGCTTAGTTCATCCTAGGGTTAGGCTCTGCATGCTTGTAGCTTTAGGTTGCATTAGCCTAGGATTGTGTGTTGTTTTCGAGGGTATGTAGGGTTTCACTCGATGTGAAATTCCTATTCTACCCTCACCTTTGTTTTACACGTCTTCTTCCAGATGCATCACATTTAGCTTAGGGATTTTCATGCATATAGGGTCAGAACATCCTTAATCAGATTAGGAATCTTTAGATACATTCGTGCGGTACTAGAGCATAGGACATGCATCATTTGCGTCTCACCGACGCTTACATTTCTCATGCACACGTACAAGGTGTGATCCCCAATTCGTCCCTGGGTACGTCCTATATTGGACGTGACCCATCTTTCAGATTCACGCCTAAGGGCTGAATCTGCTCGTCGTCCTCTTTGAGATTCATGCCTACGGGCTGAATCTGCTTATCATCGTCTTGGTGATTCTCTGGTTTCGTCGTCTTTCAGATCCACGCCCCGTAGCGTCAATGAATCTGTTTTCGTCCTCTTTTGAATTCACGCACAATAGCGTCCATGAATCTGTCTTCGTCATATTTCAGATTCACGCCCCGTAGCGTCAATGAATCTATTTTTCGTCATCCTTCAGGTTCACGCCCAAGTGCGTCAATGAATCTATTTTTCGTCATCTTTCAGATTCACGCCCCGTAGCGTCAATGAATCTGTTTTCGTCCTCTTTTAGATTCACGCCCAGTAGCGTCCATGAATCTGTCTTCGTCATATTGCATATTCACGCCCCGTAGCCTCAATGAATCTGCTTATCGTCATCTTTCAGATTCACGCCCAGTAGCATCCATGAATCTGTTTTTCGTCATCCTTCAGATTCACGCCCAGTAGCGTCAATGAATCTATTTTCGTCCTCTTACAGATTCACGCCCAAGAGCGTCTATGAATCTGTTTTCGTCATCTTTGTTGGTGCGTGGATACAAAGGACGTCCACATCACTGCTTTTCGTCGTCTTTGTCTGTGCGTGGATACAAAGTACGTCCACGGCACTTGCTTCTTGTCGTCTTTGGGCACATCTTATGTTGGATGTGATCCCTCAGTGTATGGTGCATACAACACCATATCACATGTTTGAGTGTAAGTGTACACATTGCACGTATCACACCCCTTGTTTGCGCGTGGATACAAAGTACGTCCATGTCACTATGCTCTTAGCACGTAGGCCTACCGATGGCACGCTTCACTTCCTTTGCTGCATTCAGACAGATGGATGTATGCATCTTTCGCCCCAGAACTATTTGATCATGACACGTAGATTTAGGGGGATTACTTACTGTAGTGCAGTTGTTTTTGTGTATGTAGCATAACTAAATATAGATCATATATTTCCCTAAAAGTCTTTAATCGCGAAGTAGAGGCCGTCCTCACGGACGGGCAGTTGTTGTGTGCCTAACACCTTCCCAACCCGTACCTAGATCCCCTTATCCATTATCTCTGTATCGCAGACCATCTACTTTGGACTATCGCCATGGTTTTCTCGGAAAACTAGATTTAGGTCGATTTTCCAAAATCTCGGGTCCTGATTCCCATAAATCAGGTGGCGACTCCTTAATATCACATTCATACCCCTTCTGAGTTATCCCCATTCTTATCTTGTGTATTCTATCCCAGAGTTGGATTTGGCCTCTGTCGCTTGAAGGAATCCTTCCTATTGTTGTCTCTCTTCCTAGAATGGATTTTCTGGGATTCCTCATGTTCGCGCTCGACGACCAGTGCTCGTTCGATAATTCCCCCGAAATTAGTAAGTAGAAAAGGTGCAACTCTACTATGGATACCAGGCCTCAAGCCTTCTTGGAATTTGAAAGACTTAAGTTCCTCTGTGGCGACGAGTTGTGGAGCATAGCGTGATAGTTCCTCAAATTTTGCTTCATATTCTGCTACTGTCATATTCCTCTGAGTAAGATGTAGAAATTATCCCATCTTGTTGTTCCGTGAGGCAAGTGGGAAGTACTTCTCTAAAAATATTTGCTTAAATGCTAGCCATGTCATTCCACATGCCTCTTTTGTGCGCTTAGTCAATGACCACCAATGATTGGCTTCTTCAGTGAGTAAGTATACAAAGGTCCACTCAAAGCATATCATCCACACGTAAGAAGTTCATTCTCTTCTCCAAATCAGCTAACCAGTTCTCAGCCTCGAGGGGATTTGTAGTTCCTTTAAACTTTGGAGGGTCATAACGATGAAATTCTCAGATTATAGTCATCGTCTGAGTTTCTTCACTTAGTTCAGGTGAAACAAGAGGCCCTGACCTAGTCTCACGTAAGGCCTCAGTCATTTCGCGGAGAGCTTGAGCTAAGGCATCATCTTAATTTGTACCCCTTGCCATATCTTACAAGGATACAGTTGTGAGTACAACCAAATGATAATTGGTTCAATGGTCTTCAAACACTTGATTGCACCTCATGCAAAAGCTTATTTTATTTAGTACTAGAAGATTCATTATTTTAACACAACCACATAATATTATAACTATGATTAAAGCTAGTATATATGCGAATGGGTATAGATCACTTTTCTAAAATCTCCTCATATTTAAAGTTGTTAGGCCGATTCCGAATGTAACTAAAAGTTCTCCTATTGTCATCCTCATAATCGATTTGATTTCGAAAAAGATTAAATAATTCAATTAGGTCTTTTTCCTTGCCCAATTTTACCTTCAGTTTAAGTGGTCGACCACTAGTAATTTTCTTGACAGAAGTAATCTCCGTCAAACTTCTATCAGGAATCCAGAAGCTAATAGATCGATTATGAAAGTCTAAAATCCTTACGGTTATTAGTTGGAATAACCGTATGTCAATGTGACTAAGGTTAAGGATTACACAATCACTAAATAAAAATAATGTTGGTGATAAAGATGGAAACTAAAATCTCTAGTCAAGAGTATTGACTTATTCGATTCTTTAATATGCGGAAACAAGAATCGAATATTTCAATCTCTTAATAAATGTAAAGAAATGCACAAGAGATTTTGTTTACGAGGAAACCCAAACTGGGAAAAACCCCGGGACCTAGTCCAGAAAATAATCCACTAAAAGAAATGAAAACTTACAAACCGATTTACCACTCGATGGACACGAATTACGACTCCCTCTACGCTCCAACAGCTACGGTGTATAGTTCTTCAACAAATTCGAACTCCACGAATTTGCCTCTTAGTAGATGTTGATGTGTCTCCAACTTGACCTCCGCAAGTCCCACACCTTGAACCAATACTTGACTCCTCAAGTATTTCACCACGAGCTTGACACTTCCAAGCTCCACCACCGGAATACCACCGGTACACAAAAACAGAGTTTTTGGTTTAAAATGGGAAGGATTTGAAACAAGTTCAACAAGCTTGAGAACTAAGGATTTAGAGTTGAAGACTCTCAAGTACTTGTTGAGGTGAGGGGTGAATGGTTGTTGAATACTGGAGATTCAACCCCTATTTATAGTGAAGATGTCCAGCTCAATCCTAGACTAAATTATTAGTTCTAGGTCTAATGGTAGACACCATTATTGGGGATGAGAGAATAATCTATTGAGCCTCTCATCCCACTTAGAAATGTTTCCCACGCTCAATTATCTCCCTAAAACAAGGCTTAGAGGGAGATGAGCAATAATGTGTTAGAAAGTTACTTTACAGCTCAGAAAATCGCACTCAGAAAAACGAATCTGGGCGTCGGTTTCGAAATCAAGCCAGTCGGTTTCGAAACCAACATGTGGTTTCGAAACTGACTGATTTGGTTTCGAAACCAACAAGCTTCTGTGATGGTTATTGCCTTTTGATTTCGAAATCAACATGTTTGGTTTCGAAACCAAACTTCATCTGAAGATAGATGTGGTTTTGGTTTCGAAACCAAACTGTTTGGTTTCGAAACCAAAATTCATCTGAAGACAGATGAGTTTTGGTTTCGAAACCAACAGTTTTGGTTTCGAAACCAAACTTCATCTGTCATCAGATAAAGTTTGGTTTCGAAATCAAACTAAGGTTGATTTCGAAACAGACTTTTCCCTATATAAAATAATACCATCAATGCAGTTGGTTTCGAAACCAAACTTCTTGGTTTCGAAACCAACACTGTCCAGATTAAAAATTTATCTTTTAAAACACATTTTATCAAGAGTAAACAGTGTGGGAAACACTCTTAGCAATCTAACCACCTATGGTACTTAGTGTTCTAAGTCACTTACCATCCTAGGATGTCTTCCGGTGGTGAGTTGAGTTCTTCGGAGTCTTTGTAGATTTCTTCTCTTTCAACCGAAGTGAACCGAGACTCACTAGACTCTAACTCAAGTTACATTGACCATCTTGAGTTTACCTTTGACACGAAATTCGACAAACATAAAACATGGACCTTTCAATCTCCCCCTTTGTCGATTTCGTGACAAAAACCATTTAAGAGAACATAAAGAATAACCCTTCCCCATTACAGCATAATTCCTCTTACAATGTACTCAAGCAATAATAAAGACTCACTCCCCCATAGTTATGACATCTAAACTTTAGGAGTAATCTTTTGATGATTTCCTGCAAAGAATTCAAACTCATTCCAGAACAAGATAATACAGATAAGAAAGAAAATACAGTATCTTGTAATGAAAAACATATGAGAAACACAGGGATTTCAACCACTCCCCCTATGTATTTGAATTCTCTCCCCCATAGTTATACATACTCCCTGTTGGGTAATCATTCAGAATGATAAACACATCTCCCCCTTTTTGTCATAAATAGACAAAGGGGAAGAAAAAAAATCCCTGCAAGAAGATACATTCAGGTATATATGGAGAAAGGAAATAACTGATGCTTTTAAAAGTAAAACTGAATCATCCATTAAGTTGTTCTAGCTTTCCAAGAATCAGATAATATAGTTTTGAAGAGTGAAAGATGAAGCCGCAAATGAAAGAAATAAAAATGAAGTATCATTCACAACTAACAAAACAAAAAAAATAGCAACTAGCTCTCCATCGTATCAGCACTGGAGGATTCATCAGAGGAATCCTCATCTTCAGTGTCATCATCAGGCTCAATGGGGCGATCATGACTGGTCTTGGATCTCCCCTCTTCTGGCACAGCCGGAATGCCTTCAACTCCAACCTTTTCAGCAATGGCATTCACAACGGGCACCAACATCTTCATGTATGCAAGGATGGTGTTGGTGGCCTGTGCTTGTGCAACCCGTGCCTGTCGTCGAAGCTCCCTCCGAGTATGTCTGGATGTACTAGCAGGTACAGAAGGGATCGAGGGAGAAGGCTCAGTCGGAGCAGGAGCAGCAGTCTCGGACTCTGGATCAGCAGGAGCAGGAACTTCCACAGTTTTTAGATGTCCTGTGATCCGCTTTACCGTGCCAACAGAGATCGGGCGCATAGCTTCGAGAACAGTCTCATGAGGAGGAATAGGAACTCCGAAGTGTTGAAGGATTCTCTCAATGAGCTTAGGAAAGGGAAGCAAGTGGGAATATGTGGCATACTTATTGATTGTGATCATTTGATACACAATAAAATCTGCCATCTTCAGTTTAGTCCTAGTTCCCAAATGAAAGAGAAACTCAGCCATGTCGTCACTGAGTTTGCTCCGATTCCCAGAGCAAGGGAAGAGATTAGTTGCAGCAATGTTCCCTAAAACCTTATAGAATAAGGTGCACCTAGAGGCAGGGAAACTTCTTCTCCACCCAAAACGTTCCCCAGCCAATTCTTCTGCAATGGCTTCGGCGCTAGGTAGATATTCCACCTCAGTGTCACGCTCGGGAGGGAATTGAAGTGCCTCCGCATCATCCTCGAAATCGAGGAGAGAGGCAATGAGAGGACTATCCACAATAAAAGGTTTTCCACAAACCATAGTTGAAAACTTAAGACCCTTCTCATCAATATGGTGAAAATTCGAGTAGAATACTCGAACAAGTCTTGGGTAGGCATTCCCATTGCCATTAAACAGCCTATCCCAGTTGCGAAAATTCAACCTTGATTGAATTTCAAGAAGAGTTACATCCTTGTACCAATTAACTTGTCGCTCAACGACAAGAGAACGCTTTTGAAAGTTTTGGATGTAAAGATTGTAACAATTTGCCGAATAAAATTTTTCTTTTGTTCTAGGGCAAATGAAGGATTGGGATGAACCCATGGAGGATCTTGGCCTTTTGGGGTTGGGAGTGGAAGAGGTGGAAGGGTTTGTGCGGTTTGAAGACATGATGAATCCTAAACACAGAACTAGGGTTCAAACACAGGAAAATAAGGAAGATCAAGAGAGGAGGAAGAAGGCTTACCAAGATGGAGAATGCGTGAAAAAGCCTAGCACTTGATCAAAATCTTTTGCAAAACCCTTAAGAATCCACTTCTTGTGTCTTTCGAAATCCCAAGAAAATTTGAGAAGAAATCGAGTGGGTTTCGAAACCCTTTTATAAACCCAAAACAAATACTCCCAAAAATGCCCCTGAAAATGCGTGAAATACGCGGCGGTTTCGAAACCAAAAGGGTTGGTTTCGAAACCGAGACAAAAACTGTCTTCAGGTGAGTTTTGGTTTCGAAACCAAAAGGGTTGGTTTCGAAACCGAGACAAAAAATGTCTTCAGGTGAGTTTTGGTTTCGAAACCAAAAGGGTTGGTTTCGAAACCGAGACAAAAAATGTCTTCAGGTGAGTTTTGGTTTCGAAACCAAAAGGGTTGGTTTCGAAACCGAGACAAAAAATGTCTTCAGGTGAGTTTTGGTTTCGAAACCAAAAGGGTTGGTTTCGAAACCGAGACAAAAAATGTCTTCAGGTGAGTTTTGGTTTCGAAACCAAAAGGGTTGGTTTCGAAACCGAGACAAAAAATGTCTTCAGGTGAGTTTTGGTTTCGAAACCAAAAGGGTTGGTTTCGAAACCGAGACAAAAAATGTCTTCAGGTGAGTTTTGGTTTCGAAACCAAAAGGGTTGGTTTCGAAACCGAGACAAAAAATGTCTTCAGGTGAGTTTTGGTTTCGAAACCAAAAGGGTTGGTTTCGAAACCGAGACAAAAAATGTCTTCAGGTGAGTTTTGGTTTCGAAACCAACATGAGTGGTTTCGAAACCGAAAACACAAAAATGGCTCCAGGTACAGATTGGTTTCGAAACCAGTCATTTTAGTTTCGAAACCAAAGAACAAAATCACCCAAAAATATGACAAATTTCCCATAAAACAATTTTTAGAAAGAAATTTTGATGGAAACAAGGTATGTCCAAGATAAGTGACCTGTTACACAAGGCTATAAAGAGTATAATGCAATTATCACACGATTTTGCAAGCAAGAGTTTGCTAGACCAAATTCAAATATAGCCTTGTAGATTCTCAAAACAATCAACACCACAATATTCTTTAGAGATGATCAATGAGTGTGTGTGTGTGGAGAGAACAATATCATTTATGTGAGATCATCCTAAAAGGAAGATAGGATAAGGATGTCCATATGACAGATTTCTTCAACTCTGGACCTTACCTAGCATGAATGAACCATCTCACGTTGTACCCTACAAAATTGACCTACATGATTGAGCATAAGATAGAATATAATTTTGTGGTACTCAAGAGCATGAGACATGGATTATCAACAAGACCCCAGTATTTTCCTTGAACTTGCAAGCTACTCTTATCCGAGGAGATGCTTCCAAGAAAGTACCCGTATTGGGATCAAGTGAATCACCATGAGGTCAAGATGAAGAATAAAGAACATCGAGTTCCCAATCTTTTTGCGGGATCTCACTCTTTTTGATGTTCAAACACCGAGTTCAACATTTTTTACGAGAACTCACTCTTTTGGTGTTTCACCAAGCTCAAAATTTTTTACGAGAGCTTACTGTTTTGGTGATGTTTCATAACAAGATATAACAATATTTTTCAGCACTTCATCAAAACACAATATCCTAGTGAGAGATAGTCCAACCATCTAGTTCAGCCCATCATTGAATCATGAGTAATATTTTTCAACCCATCCAATGATCCAAATAGGATAAAAACACACTTACTCAAGAGACTCCTTATGTGTATAACAACTATTTGATCAATCAAGAGAGTATGTGGGTATATAGTAAAGATTCACAAGCTACAAAAAAAAAAGGTAAATCAACTCAGCATGTGAAATCAGAAATGTTCAAGCATTCTACAAGATATAGCCATTAGAAACAGGAAGAATACTTGAAAGTATACTTGTAGTATGCAGAGTTTTTGAAAGCAGACTAGCAAGCACAACTCACTCTTCAACCCCAAAAGATATGCAATGCAAAAACCGGGAAGGAGTGAGAGGAAAACAATTAGTTTTGAGCAATCACACCAATAGATTTTCTAAGAAGTTCAAATCTAAGAGTATCTAGAGGTTTAGTAAGTAAATCAGCCAATTGTTTCTCAGTAGGAACAAACTCAAGACAAATCACCTTGCTTTCAACCAAGTCACGAATGAAGTGATATCTTATGTCTATGTGTTTAGTCCTAGAATGTTGTACTGGATTTTTAGCAATGTCAATGGCACTGGTATTATCACAAAGCACAGTCATAATGTCATGTTCAACGCCATAATCAGATAACATTTGTTTCATCCACAATAATTGAGTACAACACGAACCTGCAGCAATGTATTCAGCTTCAGCAGTTGACAAGGATTGAGAATTCTGTTTCTTGCTTTGCCATGCTACTAAATTATGCCCAACAAAGTAGCATCCTCCTGAAGTACTTTTTCTATCATCAACATTGCCAGCCCAATCTGCATCAGAATAGCCAACTATTTCAGAGTTTGTATCATTAGTGTACCACAAGCCAAATTCAAGAGTTCCCTTAACATAACGAATGATTCGTTTAACTGCTGTTAAGTGGGACTCTTTAGGATTTGCTTGATAGCGGGCACAAGCACCAACACTAAAAGAAATATCAGGACGACTAGCTGCAAACATGCAACTGGGTCAGTCAAAAATAATCTTGGTGGATTGGCCACTGGGGGTTTCGAACCCACAACCTCTTTGAGGTGTGTCTTTACCACTAGGTCACCCCCTTAGTGGTTCAGTCAGTGAAGTTTGCCTGGGTCAAACAAAATGGGTCTGCGAATAATATTTTAGAAGTGCCTTTAAAATTTCCAGAAAAAATATTGCCGAAACGGTGATCTAATATGTCGGCCCCAAATACTACAGACCAGAAAAAGCTTTGTTGTTTTGCTTGGGCCAGAAGGTCTATATAGAAAGCGGAGATTAAGAGGACTCTTCCAATTTGGTTTACGGTTCTGAAGAGAGAGAGGGAGAGAGACGGAACCCTAAACTGAAACGGATTCAATAGCCAAACCCTAGAAAAAAAAAAAGCAGAGGCATCAACATCCTAATCCTCAACAAAGTTCTCTCTCCTCTTTCTTCCTCCGAACCCTAATCTCTTTCTCTCTTCTTTCTCTCTCTCTCTCCTTCACTTTTTAATTTGTCTTTTCAATTCAATTCATCTTCCTGCACTATTGTGAATGGTGGAAACCGTGTGTGATTTCATGCTTTTCTTCTTCTCTGCGAGGGCAACCGCGCGTAATTCATCCGCGCAGTTCTCCTCCTCCTGCAAAGATTCCCTCTCTTCTTCTCCATCTTTCTGCTACGGATCTTGCAAGGAAGGCTGGTACTACCGCT
>MVGT01002311.1:509935-524415 GCA_002174775.1 Macleaya cordata | reverse complement strand
GTCTTATTCCTCCTTTCTTTTGCTTTCTCTCTCTAGAGCAAAATAATACTAGTAAAAAAAGACAGATTTGATAAGAAGATAACATGTTGTTGCAGAAGCCGAAGAAGAATTCCCAACAAGCTAAAGGCAGTCGCCTTTTGATCACTGTTAATGTCTTGGGAAGTGCTGGACCTCTTCGTTTCGTTGTGAATGAAGAAACACTCGTAGCCACTGTTATTGATACTGCTCTTAAATCTTACGCTCGTGAGGGTCGTCTTCCTGTTCTAGGCTCCGATTTCAATAATTTCCTTCTCTATTCTGCAAATGTTGGATCTGATGGTACTAAAACTTTTTCACATAAATTTTGATTTGGTCGTTCATTCTTATTAGAATTTCAATTCCTTTTTCATGTCATGTGTTTGTTAAATTGATTACTGAAAAGTTCGAATTTTTTTTTTTTTTTTTTTTGCAGCTTTGGGTCCCTGGGAAATGATTGGATCACAAGGGGGAAGAAATTTCATACTGTGTAAGAAACAATTGGTGATTAATCCTCAATCTGAGATGATAGATGGGAAAACAAGATCGACCATGATTTCTCGAAAGGGGAATGGCAGTTGGAAGGCATGGCTTAACAAGTCTCTGGTTTTCAAGATCTCTTCTCATTGATCTATCAATAAAATCAATGGGAAGAACCCAAAAAAAAAAGAAAAAAAATACTTCATATTTGTATTCGAATCTCTCTGTTTTCAGAACCAATGTTTTCTTTTTATGTTATGGTGGTGTTTTTTTTTTTTACTTCTCTGTTTTGGCATTAAAGATGGGAATGACTGTCATGAGATAAGTTTGTGTCTGGCTTAAATTGCTGGTTATGGCTTTTGAATTTGGAATTCAAGTAGGGATTGACCAGATGAGTTTTTGGGTTTGTTTTAGAAACCATTAAGGTATGAAATAATGTAATATGATTTAGAATGCTTAAAATCTGGTTTTGGGGAATAGTTGAAAATGGGAGCTATTTCTGACACCCACCAAATCCATTTTGTCCACCCAACTTCTAATCGCACCTACTAGAAAACACAAAAGCCATTTCCGCACCTTGAACTATACCAGGTTAGACTGAACCCTCTTTTTGCACCCCCCGTGTTCTCCTTATTCCTCAACTCTATTACGCCTCTCTCTCTCTCTCTGGGTGTCTCTTTCTAGGTATCTCTCATTAGATTTGTCTCATTTGTTGCCGAGTCGCAACTCACAAGGATGTGGAAAGATCTCTCTTCGTTGTCAAGAGTTTTTTTTATCCTAATTGAAATAACTTTGAATCGATACTAATTGGTGTTTTAAAATTGAATTGTCATAATTGAGTTATTGTGATTTATTTAGCTGTTTTATTCTGGTGTTCTATTTGTTTATGTTATGATTCCTTTTTTAAGAAGAGATCGAAAATCAAAAATGAAAATAAAAGTTGGAACAAAATGTCTACTATTATGCATGTTAGGTGTTTGTAACAAGGTTTGAAAGATGCTGGTTTGCCTGAGAGGTTAAGGTGGGAAGATTTAATCTTCTGCACATCTGTCATATGTTGCACTTTTGTATTTGCCTAGTATCAAATTTGAATTTCAATACAAGTTAATAGATAATCCTTATGACTTGACGACACTATCAAACTTTTTTGGCTTTTATGATTACAAATGGGTGCAATTCTTTAAGATAATTCTACAAACTATAATCTCCTACCTTCTAAAAGAATTGATGGTGTTTGTCTGTTTGAGACATAGTAAGAGGATGGAGGACAGACCAAGAAACTCTTTTGGTCTTATATTTCAGTCGACTAAAATATCAATACTAGCAAGATTGATTGCATATGATGTTGAAAACTTACACTTTTCTATTTGATCAACAACCACAAACTTTAAAGAAATTGTAAGAGTTTTTTTTTTTTTTTTTATCAGCAGAAAAGTTAAAGAAGAGAGTGAAGATATATATAGAATCTTGTGATTGTTTTTTTGACAATAGAATCGTGTGAAGTTGAAATCTTTATTTGCAAGGGAAGATAAAATGGTGGGTGTGGATATTGTAATAAGAGATATATCACAATGGCTTATTAAGTAACTTGGGCCCACAGTTTACTTAAAAATAAGGGGTGCTTACGTGGCGTGGGTGGGTGCGACAATTAACTCCGGTTGAAAATGGTGAAATTTAGACCCAAAACACTGATATGTTAGAAACATTCTGGAACAATACACGAATAGCATTGATACTAATGTAAATTGTTGATCAGAAGCTTCAACAATGAACCAGAGATGGGGAATAATATTAAATACTAACTGACATAGTTTCATTCAAGTTACTGCAAGTCAGCATTGATTTCGCGTCATAGACAGATTTCATCAGTAAGTGTTGATACAAACTGAGACGGTTTCTGTTGATTTCGATGCCCAAATGTAACTTTGGCAATTTAGGAATTAGGTATTACAAAGACAGTTCTATTGAGAATTGACACATCAAAACATTCTGGAGATTTATGTTTTATGAGTAGCATTGATAAGTATATTGATAGAAACCGATTCTGTTTTGTTCTCGTCATTATCAAAACTAAAATTCATTGGAAATTTAATTTTCAAGGAAAGAGCATATACTTAAAGGTAGTTTCTGTTGTATGTTGCAGTCTTGCAAATGTTCACCTTGATCGTTAGTGAGTACCTAAATTAATACTTGTCAAGCATATTGGGTAACAACGGATTTTCTCCCCAAAATATACTCTCTTTCACCCAAGAAACATTGATTGATTGAACCAAAGTAACCAGAGCAAGAACGGGAGCATCGGGGCGACTAACTAAAAATTACCTTAGTGCTTTCAGGTCGTCTACATTTATGTATGTGCATGCGTGCGTATAGTTCAAAAAATTAAAATTAAAATATTTTTTGACAATTTTTTTTAAAAGGTCTATCATTCTCCCAAAAAAACTGTCTTTGAAATATCTCCTCCAAGAAAGTAATAACTTTGTAACAACAAATATACATTTAGTTTTTTTATTTTAATAAATATTAAATAAATAGATTTGAGCTTTTAGTCTTATTTGATGGGGTAAATTTGCGTTTAGACCTTAACTTTTGACCGGTTTTAATGTTTAGGCTCTAACGTTGTCCAATTTTTAGTTTAGGCCCTAACATGTACTTTTCCATCTTTGTTCTGTTTTCTGCATATAGTTCAGAAAATTAAAATTAAAATATTATTTGGTCAAACTTTAAAGTAAAAGATTTTGTGAAAAATAAAGTAATAACCCCGTATCAACAAATCGGTGATGCTACACTTACTGCAAAGTGTACTGCAAGTTATGCTGCAAAGGCTATTTAGGAGGGTATTTGCATCAATTGAGAAATGATGCAAATCATGAGGGGGTGTGAGATTATTTGAGAACCGTGGGATGACTTTTGCAGTAAGATTTGCAGTAGGAAATGCAGTAAGTTTAGCATTTTCCTCAACAAATATACAGTTACTGTTTTTTATTACATGAAATTAGGCTGGAACCCCAATTCTAGCTACGTTTTAACTTATCACCCAGCTAACTTTAGCTTTTTAAATGCAACCCAAAATTTTTTTGTCTTTTGTACACATGGCATCTTCAACTCTTAGTTTTATTTTTATTTTTATTGACATATTTGCCCTTCATTTATTTAGAAAGGAAGTAATAGAGAGAGAATTTTAGAGAGAAATTTTAGAGAGAGAAAGAGAGATCGTAGGTGATGGCTAGGGGCTGCCTTCTTCACCATTTTTTCTGGGGAGTTAGATTTACCGGCGATCACTTCATCCTCTTCTTCATCATCTTCTTCATCTTCATCTTCATCTTCATCTTCATCTTCATCTTCTTCTTCTTCCTCTTCTTCTTCTAGAGAAAGAATTTTAGAGAGGGATTGTCGATGATGGGGGCTGCCTTCTTCACCATTTTTTTCGGCGAGTTTGAACAGCCGGCGATCACTTCATCCTCTTCTTCTTCATCTTCATCTTCTTCTTCTTCCTCTTCTTCTTCTAGAGATAGAATTTTAGAGAGAGATTGTAGGTGATGGGGCTGTCTTCTTCACCATTTTTTTCGGTGAGATAGATCTGCCGACGATTACTTCATGATCTTCTTCTTCTTCTTCCGCTCTATCTTCACCTTCATCTTTTTCATTTTCTGTTAAAAAAAATATAGTATGCAACTGACATACAAGTGAGATGCAACTGATGAGATGCAAGTGAGGTGCAACTGACATGCAAGTGAGGTGCAAGTGAGATGCAACTGACATGCAACCGATATGCAAGAGACTTGCAAGTGACATGAAAATGACATGCAACTGACATGCAAATGACATGCAAGTGACATACAACTGAATACAACTGATATGCAAGTGACATGCAACTGACATGCAACTGACATGCAAGTGACATGCAATTGATACGCAAGAGACATGCAAGTGACATGCAAATGACATGCAACTGACATGCAACTGATATTCAAGTGATATGCAACTGACATGCAACTGATGCAATTGACATGCAAGTGACATGAAACTGACGTGCAACTATGTGGAGTTTCATGCAACTGATGTGCAACTGAGATGGAACTGTGTATGCAAGTGTTATGCAACTGTGTTCTTGTGTTTTGAAAGACAAATCGACAGAAAGCAATAGAAAACCTAGATCAAATCAAATTAATATTCATAAAAAAAACCCTAGATCTAAAAAAAACCCTAGATCATATTTTCGTCGATCGTCTTCTTGTTCTCTCTCTCTCTCTCTCTCTCTCTCTCTCTCTCTCTCTCTCTTTCTCTCTCTGATCTCAACGGCGTTTTGGTTCTCTTCTCTGTTGATATCACATCGCTGAAACATCATGTCTTCTTCATCTCCTCCACTCTCGTTTCTCTCTCTTCCCTTTCTTATCTTTTTTGGTTTTTAAATGAGAGTATTATTATCTTTTACTCTTTTTTGGGTTTTATTTAAAATGTTAATGTTGGGTGGGGTGGAACCTAAATGTAAGGGTGATTTTTGGTTTATTTCCCATTGCTTGTTTTTATTACAGTAAATGTTAAATAAATAGATTTGACCTTTTAGTCTTGTCTGATAAGACAAGTTTGCATTTAGACCCCAATTTTTGACCGATTTTAATGTTTAAGCTCTAATGTTGTCCAATTCCGAGTTTAGGTCCTAACATCCACTTTTTCGTCTTTGTTCCGTTTTCTCCTTTTAATCTTTTCAACTATACCCTCCGTCTTTTATTTTGTCAACACTGACACACATTGACAGTGGCATATCAATGTCACATTAAATGCATTTTTCAGTTTTAAAAAAATGTGTGTATTAGCAATCATCAACAATATCTATCGGTCTAAATTAAGTGTTTTATCATGTTTTTATTTTATTAAATAAATTCCACTAATTTAAGTGTAACACCCCAAGTTTGGAACTCATGACCCATTGGGTCATGGAAGTTCCAATCCAAGGGTGTTAGGTCTAGCATGAGAAGTCAGCTGGTCTTGACCAAAATTCAAGATTTAAAAAGTCAAAGTACTTAAATATTTTTATCAATAGGTAACAGTCCAAAAACGATCTTTTAAAATTCCTCTGGACCTCATTTTAAATCCAAAACATACAAACTCAGACTTGAATCGATCGAACTGACGTCAAGTATACATCAGTATTTTTAAAGTATTTTTATAAAGCAAAAATACACATGAAATAATACAAAATCTGAAACTTGTCCAAGTTAGACAGATCTGATATGGTTTAGTTAAAAATTCATAGAGTTTTTATTTTAAGTCCAAAATTAGATTTCTTTAGTTTTTTGAAAAATAGAAGAAACGATCTAGAACTTTTATATTTTGACCAAGAACTGAATCCAAACCTTTTCGTCCAGAAATTGACGTAAACATTCGTGTTCCATCTTAGACCATACACTATCAGTATACGAGGTACAACTTTAAAAATATAAAAACCTATCCAAAACTCATGTAAAAATCATTAAATTTAAACTTTAAGTAGACCCATTTCTTAAGAACATTTCAAGATAACCCAGATCTGATTCCAATCTGTAAAACAAGAGGAAACATAGATTTATTCAACCATGTGCAGAAAATTTAATTTATCTAAAATGAAATTTCATCAAGTGTATCCAATACTATCTCCTAAACATAAATTAAAACATGAATGGAAACAAATATCCCAGCTCCCATGTAACACCCGAGAATTTATTTGCATTATATTGTGGAGTGGACCGAAGATGGGCCCATGCCCATGGGTCGAGACTAGTCCTAATTTCTGGGCTAACCGGTGAGTATGGGTGTGACAACCCATGTGTTAGTTCCATAAGGGTGGATTAACGAGTCCCTTGCCTACGTACATGGTTGCATGCATGCATAAATTTAATGTGTAAGTGTTAAAATAGTATATATCATGAGTTACATTGAATCGCTTGAGAGCATTCAAGAGCTTGAGAAGGAAAGAAATAGAGTTAGGTGAGAGTAAACCCATCTCCATTAGATCTTAGCCTTACTCTTTACCCCCATCATCCATCAATCATCATCTACATGACCCATCCTAGCCTAAACCTTGCACATTCAAACTTCACTCATCATAGGAAGAACTCAAACTAATTGAGCTTTTCTTTTCATTTTGAGATTGGTTTAGAGAGAGTTAGTGGTAGATCACATCACTTTTTAAAAGAAAACTTTATTTTCAGTATTTATCATCAATAAAAGAAATTATCATGCCTTAATGGAGTGTTGAGATCAATGGGTTTTCTTCACTTTCTTCATTGTGGATTTTAAGCAAAATAGGTAGGTGATCATCACCTCCTTTTCATTTGTAGTAGAAATTATATACTAAATGTTGTATGATGTAGTTGGAAAAAATAAATAAATATGTCATTTTATGGATCTTTCATCATAATATCATTTTGATGTGCATAAAATAACTTGTTAGTCATTTTGTTGGAATGCATTGTTATTAATCTTTATTATTGTTCAAATCATTAAATACCACTTAAAATAAGTTATCATTTAAGCGTGTTTAACATTTTATGTATCATAAAATAATATGAGATTTGATGAGCTAGCAAGATTAACCTCTTTTGAATGTTGTTCCATTATGTGATGATGTCTTAATTTGCATGGAATGCACGTTTAATGTTAAGAATAACATGTTTAGTATGTGTATTAATCCTTTAATCATGTTATCAAACATGTAGGAGCGAAAGAATTGATTTTTTAATCTCTACAACATGAAAAGTAAGTAAAAACGTGTTGGAATCTTTCAATACAAGTTTGAAATAAGAAATCTAAGATTGTAGTCTTGTAGAGAATAAAAAATACACAAAATGGGCTCAATAATGAGTTAAAAAGTTGTGAAATAAAGAAGTTATGATACTTTGAATGTACACCTTAAATGTGTTCGACAAAATTCCTAAGAGAATGTTTAATGTGTAGAAATCTAGAAATCCTGATTTTTGGCTAAAATTCTCTTTAATGCTTGGCTTTACTTGTTTAATTCAAGTATTTCATCAATTTTTATCATGAAACACCAGGGTTGAATTACTGCCTTGCCAGTTTTCATAATTTCCATTAGAAACAAATCAAATAACAAATAAGCTTTCAAATAAATTACTTGGGTTTTTACAACCCACCTAGTAGGCCTTTTGGGCCTACTCATTCTTTGTACTTAAATGAGCCCATTACACACTTTCTCAAGTGTTAGGCTCTCTTTGTGAGCTCCATGCCCATTACTCTCATGGGTTTCCTAAACTCTCATACCCTCTTGGGCCTTATGATCTACTTTAACTTGTTTATGGCCCATCCACTCTCTATTGGGCTGAACAAGCTCAACAAACCCCCAAATTCTAATAAAGATAACTTAAAATGTAGGTTGCTCTTAACCTAGAATAAGATAACCTAGGTTAGACATGCCATGGTTCCAAGTCTAATATGGCATTGGGTCTAGGGTTATTTGTTCTCTTGCTTTCCTAGTTTAGAACAACATTAGACTAAGATTGCTTGTTATTTTCAGGATTAGGCTAGGAATTTGCCTAAACTCGTCAAGTGTGACCACCATGGACTGGCACACCTAAACGTGGCATGCGTGCCTACGCCCCGTCGATGGTCTTGCACACTCGATTAATTGGGTTAATTCTTAGACTAACCCCACCTTTGCAATAATCAAAGATTTTCAAGAATAAGAAAAGAAACACAAGTTTTCTATCTAATCAAATCACTTGCATTAACTTTGGATCATGTTCATCCTAGAGCTAGAAATTCTTCAAGAGTTAGGATGTCTAGATTATTTGTGCCTGAATCTCTAGGCATAGCTCATCCATTGTTTTTAAAATCATCATGCCATGTGTGCAATAGCAAACACATGTCATCATAAGAACTATTGGGCCATGTGTACCAATACACATGTCAAATCATTCTCAAAATCAACAAACTTTCTTTCGTGTTACGTGTGCAATGGTAAACACGTTCCACATCGCGGAGTCCTAGTAATCGTACACTTGTACATCATAGTTGCCAACACTTAGGATCGCGCCTAAGTGTCTCCCACGGCATGCTCATGGAATAGAATCCAAGTGCACCCATGACCGCGCCCACGTACATTCTCATTACTTATGGAATCGCGTCCACTCGTAATTTTTGGGCCACGCATGGGACAGAACCCATTCATGCCCAGTTGTTTGTATATAGAATAGTATCCATGTATGAACCGGTTGTTCGTGGAATCGAATCCACATATAACCATTACTTGTTTCGTGGGATAGAACCCACTTGTTCGTTCTTGTTTGTTTATGGGATAGAGCCCATGAAAAAATATGCTTGCCATATATGGAATAGAATCTATACGTTCTTTTGTTTATACGTGGAATTGCACCCACGTGTAATATGCTTTTTGTGCACGTGTATCGAGATAGACATGTCACTTCATTTCAACACATGTTCCTAAACAGGGCATGTATACCATGTTTTTCATTTTTGCTTCAGAATTTTACAAGCATGAAATGTAGATCTAGGGGGCTACAAACTTACTTTTCTTTGTACGCACTCTTTCTTAGAATAATCGTAGTTTGATCAAGAAATTCTAAAATACCCCTTAATTATGAAGTAGAGGCCGATCTCACGATCAGGCGGTTGTCGGGTGTCTAACACCTTCCCAACCCGTACCAGGATTCTCTTACTAGGAATCTCTCTTCTCAGACCAAACTAGTCATGAAGATCGCCATGTTTTCTGAAACAAAATGATTTTCCAAAAAAATAGGGTCATAATTCCCGAATTAATCCGGTGGCAACTCATTTACACATCATATACATTTCCTCCCCTAGTTAGGAATATTAAGAAAAAACTTGGTTCCATAACCATCTTACAAAATTATTCAAGTACTCACTTTTACCTTGTGACAATAGTTTTAGATCTATGAGCATTATATATTCAGGTAAAAGAAAGAACTTTTTGTAGAAAGAATTTATCATCTCATTCTAAGTGTGGATGCTATTTGGTTTCAGATTGTTATACCATGTGTATGCTCTTCCAGTAAGCGACTTGGAAAATTCTCGCAGCCGAAGATCGAAATCACCCTCGTGTTCACCGAGTGTTTCTAGAAATCTCGAGACATGTTCTCGAGCGCTACCCTCCCCATTGTACAATGTGAAAGTGGGGCTGAAGTAGCCTTTTGGGAACGATCGTTGTTGAAGTTCACTCGGATATGGAGGACGATGATTAAAAAGAAAAATCTTGTTCATTCTCTTTAATACAACCACTTAATATAAGTGTTAGTTCAGTCTTAGTCACGTAATTTTCATAAGTCATTGGAGGTTGATACACGCGAGGGGTCGGTGGTAAAGTGTAGTTTGGAGCTAGTTGGATGAATTGTAAATTCACCGGTGGAGAAAAAGTCATGCCCTCCACATTAGATGACGTAGAGGCACCTTTTGTTTTATGTTGTAGCAGAGTAACTGTTGTAGCCCCCAACAATAAGCGCTCACTGAGCATTTTCATAAATCCCAATATTTTCACTTGAGTTTTGCTAAAGCAACCATTTCAGCCTAATTTTTAGCCAAGGCGTTAGCCACTTCACCAAAATAATCGTTCGGGATTGTAGTTGGAGTAAAGACAGTCGAGGTGTCATTTAGATTGATAGGGTGAATGTCAGGGTTTGCAGGCGCAACACTCTCATGAGCTTCTCGATGGATTTTTTCATCTCCTTCACGTCTTAAAGGCTCCATATCAATAGCAAAAGTCACCTCCCCAGTGGAGTCGCCAAAATGTAGATGATGATTTTTGTGAGGTGCTAATGTAGAGATCAAATGATGAGTTGGATGAGTCCAACTAGATTGAGATCTGAGAGAGGTGACTCCGAGACTCCACCTAAGTCAAGTCAATGACCGTTCAGAGTTCATTACGCCATGGAAGAGGAGATATGGAGGCCTAGTGGGGAAGGAAGCAAAGAAAAGACAGAACTTAGCCGTAAGAACCCAAGTATGTAGTAGAGAGTTGTCCTCTTATTGTTCTGTTCTTGTCTTGTCTAATGAGAGGTAGAAGTCCTCTATTTATACTTGGAATTCTCGGCGGTTACAATTTATACAATTATGAGTGACAATTATGAGTATAATGACGGCGGTTACACATAATTATGGGCATAATTAGCATTAATCCCAATTATGAGCAAAATGAGTGTAATAATGCACGCCAACTGTAACGGTCGTGGAGTAATGCTCGTGAAGTGTAACAGTCATGACATGCCAATACTCACGTACACATCAGTAGAACTTCCCACGACCAATAACCTCTGTCAATTGCTTATGGCCACCAAACCTAATGTCCCATTAATCCCCCCATGGTTGAGTCCATCTCGTACTCAAGATAACAGAGAGTTTCAGAGGTGCCAACTAAGGCCCGAAGGTATCTCGTGACATATAAGGTGCACATTGGCAAGCTAAATCCAAGAGGCTTTTAGTGATGTGCAAGGTGCACATTAACAAGTTAAGGCCCGAAGGAGCCAAGTGATGTGCAAGTGCACGTTGGTGATTGGTGATGTGCAAGGTGCACATTGGTAGTAATGTACAAGTGCACATTGCAAAGAGGTTTGGTGATGTGGATGGTGCACATTGGAGAAAGGCTTGGTGATGTGCAAGGTGCACATTAATAGTAATGTGCAAGTGCACATTACAAAGAGGCTTGGTGATGTGCAAGGTGCACATTGATAGTAATGTGCAAGTGCACATTACAAAGAGGCTTGGTGATGTGCAAGGTGCACATTGATAGTAATGTGTAAGTGTACATTGTAAAGTGACTTGGTGATGTGCAAGGTGCACATTGGAGAAAGGCTGGGTAATGTGCAAGGTGCACATTAGTGGTTGGTGATAAGCATTTTATGATGACCAAGGCGCCCTCACAAGGATGTCCTAGTGAAGGCGCATCATCAAGGGTGCACATTAGCCTTTTTTAATTATTATATAGATCACCATGCTGACGTGGCAAATTTGATGATGTGGCATGTAGTTATATGTCACGTTGACGATTTCAAAATATCACTATCTATACATACTAACTAGTCTCAAAGCATAATAACTAGAAAACAAAACATCAAATACCCTAAAATGCTCGAATAACTCCTTTATTGGATAAACAACACATTACATGATTAATTTAATATAAAATAATTTGAGATTAGGAAATGTTACCTAGCTTTAGCCTTAGTTCCAAGAAAAACTAGAGATCCTACTTTGACGCTTCAATCCATTTGTAGTGATTTGCCCTTTCTGGTGTGTTTTGAAAGAAAATGGGGTAGAAAAACACTTTCTCACTCAAGAAATAATAGAGTTTCAAAACATCAGGAGGTTTTTTGAAAATGAGAGAAGATGAGTGTTTCTACTTGGGTGTAATTTCTCTCTCAAGTTGTTCTTTTGTCCAAAAATATATGTTGTCTTAAGACCATTGGGATCCCTATCTACCTATAGAAAAATGAGTTTGGGAGGGCTCTTTCTGACCCTTCGATCATCAAAGTTGATTTAGAGATCAATGGTTGTGGTTCGTCCTTATCCACAAGAGGAAAGAGGAGAGAGAAACGTGCATAAATGGCTAGAGGTGCTCTAGTCATTGAGTGCACGCTCACTAGTGTTAGAAGATACGAAAATCGAGTCTCTCAAGTGGAGAAAGAAAGAAAGCACCAACGGTTAGAGGATCTCATCGTTATGAGGTCGAGGAGAGAGAAATGAGAGAGAGAAAAGGTTCAACAGCTAGACAGCTCCAGCCGTTTGGGATTATTTGGGTAAAAACATCGTGTAACGGCTTGGGAGGAGAGAGAAAAAGCGTGCGACGGATAGAGCACCTAGCTGTTAGGGGTCGAAGGAGAGAAAAGAGAGAGAGAGAGAGAATAGGTCCAACGTCTAGATACATCTAGTCGTTGGTGTGAAAAGGGGTGCCAACGGCTAAATCATCTAGCCGTTGCAGTTGTTGGGTGAGAGAAAAACAGGAAAGAGAAAGAAAGAAATGAGAGGAGAGAGAAAAATTGAACGGCTACAATGTTGTAGCCGTTTGGTGTTTCGAGGGAAAAAGTGGAGAGAGAAAATGGATGAAAGCTACATTATTGTAGCCGTTTGGCTTTTTTAACAAAAAAAACGCGAAAGAAAGGAAAAACGATAAAGTGGGCCTGGTTTTATCAAACCACTTTAAAGCTTTTAAAACAAAAATTTTTTTGTTTCATACGTTGAATAATAGCGCTGCTATTTGGACCGACGGACTTACAAAATAAATGCCCGACACTTATGTGGCATGGTGGATCCCGCTGCCACATAAGTTGAAAACCCCCTCATAACACTTTTAGGAGGGGAAAGTGGTGGGTCCCACCCTGCTACATAGGTATCTGGCACCAGTTTTGTAAACTGGTTGGTCCAAAAAGCTTTATTGGTTGAATAAAGGTGGTGGTGGGTGTATGTTCATACTGAACACCAACAAAACTTGACCTACTTTTAAAACTTTCAGGTAATAAGACAAAAAGTGGTTAAATTTCGTTGTAGGCAAGGTACACCAATTTTGTGTACACCACTCACATCTTCACACATTCTCATCATCTTGCACGCCAATTCGAATCAAAATTTTGACCACATTTTCCGTGGGTCCCACAGTTAACACGTATCTTAAGGAAAATTAAAAAAAAAAGGATACCTTTATCCGAGGTGCAAAATTTGGTGTCTACAATATTTTGATTAAATTAATTTCTTTTTACTTTTAGAAGATCCATTTTACTTTCTTCTAGAAAATACTTCCACATTTTTCCTCAAAACCAAAAGATTTTTAGGTTTCCCCTCAAAACCCAGAGTACAAAAGCTTTTCGGGTTTCTCCTCAAAACCCAGAGTTCACAAGGTTTCCGAGTTTCTCCTCAAAACCCAGAATACAAAAGGTTTCCGAGTTTCTCCTAAAAACCCAGAGTACAAAAGGTTTCTGGGTTTTTTCTCAAAACTCAAAATACAAAACGTTTTCGAGTTTGTCCTCAAAACCTAGAGTTCATATTAGTTTCCAGGTTTCACCTAAAAAACCTAGCACAAGTAAAAGAAAGTGAAAGAGAAAGATGGGAGAATCCCGATAAAAATAGGAAAAATGTTTGAAGCTTTCGAAAAGATACTCTCTCAATTTCTACATAATATAGATTATAAAACAAGGTGGTTTCTAAGTAAAACCTAAAGCTTATAGGTTAAATCCAAAACACCTTGAGGAGATTTCAAGATCAACAATAAAACCTTAGAAATTTCAAAGGTAACTCCATAAAACCTGAAAGGGGATAGATTGATCTAACTAAATTTTAGCACAAGATTTGTTAGTTCTTTCAAAAATAATGATTTGCAGGTTTTCCTATACTTAAACAAAGAATGGTTTCTTCGTAAAGCCGCAAAACCAAGAAAATAAGTGATAAAAACAAAACGTTTTCTGCAATTAATGATTTGTAAATTTCTCCAACAATTATATGAAAACGATCTTCTAGGCACAATATAACCAAAGAAAGTAAAAAAAAAAAAAAGCTTTTTCTTGGGTTAGCAATCAAACCTACAACTTAAAAGAAGTTTCTAAGTTAATAAAATAAAAATAACTTGGGTTTAAAGAAATTTTCAGGATTAGTAGAAACCATAGAACGGAGAGATTAAAGTACTCAAACTTTTATATAGATATTCCAGAAAGAATTTGGAATTGCTTACAAAACACAAGGCCGAGTTCACTATAGTAAGCTTGTTATAAAATAAGCACAAGCAATCACGAATTGGGGACAGAATCTGCCTTCCAGGAAAACTTTGAAATTAGGAAAACTTCAGCAAACAAGAAGCAAGAAAAGTTACCACTACCTTTAATTAAAGACAAAAAAATACGTATTGGGGGGAAGAATTTGCCTTCCGAGATTAAAAATTGACTCTGGGCAAATCCAAAGTTAACTTAGAACAAAAAAAGTTTAAAAATAAAAAATAAACAACAAAATCAAAGCTTTTCCTCATTGTTTTT
>MVGT01002311.1:410777-509826 GCA_002174775.1 Macleaya cordata | reverse complement strand
AGGTAAGAATGTTACATTCAAATACTTGAAATTTTCTTTTTAAAGTATTTTCTTGATATTGACAACGTTAAGAAAATGGAGAAAAAATGTGGGAGCATTTTATCAATACAGAGGTTTCCAATAAAGAAAAGAGCAAATAAGAGCTTTGAGAAAGCAAAGGTTTCCGAAAGAAGGTACTGTGTATATGCTATACAGCTGTCACACACTAATACATAAAGTTATACAACTGTCAAGAACCTATTGATTAATAGTTTAACTATTGTACTCTAGTCTTCTATAAGTAGAGAACCAAATACAATGTAAGGGACATTCTACACTGAATGAAAGCTCTACAAGAGCTCAACTTCAAGAAAATCTTCTCTCTCTGCTTTCTCTCTTTTAATTTCTCTCTCTAGAGAGTGGACTCACTAATTCTAACTCAAGAACAATTAAACTTACATTGAGCATACTTTGGAATGCAAATTAACAAACAAATTAACAAAGGGACCTATGGACCTTACAACAACTGTATTGATTGCACTATAGCAAGCAATGCAAAATATTCCATGTATTCGAAAATAAATTAAAAAAAAATGAGCAGTGATGAATGGAAGCTGTTGGACAGAAAAGCCTTTGGATTTATCCTTCAATTTTAACTTTTAATTAACCATTTCTCCTTTTCAAGTTTTCTTACAAGATTAGCATACTCCATCTCATCAAAGTTTGTTTACAAGTGCTAATTAGGAATACCCTTTTGGTGACGTGGGTTATTGTATCTTGAATAGCGAATGCCTATGAGACTGTGTTAGCATTGCAGTGGCGAATTTTCTCTTTGAGATATTCACTATTATTTTCTCTTCTTTCTTTTTATTTCATAAACCACTTACTGGTGTAGAGTTTTTGGCAAATCCTTTAGGGGTATCGATACCAGTAAGTGTGTATCGATACTATGGTTTAAACGAACATTAGACTGTGGTAGTATTGATAACTAGAATGTGGGTATCGATACCACCTGCGTTTGTTGCGTTTTTAGGCTGTTTTAGAGTCCTTGTGGGATTAGAAAACTTCTATTTGTGCGTGGGTTTGATGAAATCTATAAATAAGGAGGTCCTAGGTCGTCCTAAAGGTATGCTACATTTGCGAATCTAAAGTTGGTGTTAGGATTTAGGGATCAAATTAACCACAAACTAGAGATAAACAATCAAACAAGCAAATCGAGAACGTAAAACAAAAAACAAAGCAAGCACCACAATGCACAAGATTTACGTGGTTCGGCAAGATTGCCTACATCCACGGACGACGATGAACTCTTTCCACTATAATGAAAACAATGAAGAACAGTTACAAGGGCTTACCTTACAAGCAACCCAAACTTCAAGCCTCTCAACCCTTACAAGGATTCTCTCAAACCCTCCTTGTTGAAAGCTCTCACAAATATTGCTCTCAGCTCTCTCTCTATCTTCAGACTCATAACCCTTGCAAGAGATCTCACACTCTCAATGTTGTTTTCTGAATACTTTAGGCTAATGCCCTACTCTCATATTTATAGCCTCCAATAGGTATCCCAATCCTAGAAGGAAAGGGAATCCTAACTACATATGAAAAAGAACCCACCTAAAAATAGCAGCTCCTCCAAAAATAATAGAAAAGAAGTTTCCAAAACCTTGTGGGACTCTTATTTAGTATCTTATTAAAATATCGACAAACTAACAATTCTCCACCTTTGACGATATTCTCTACTTTACGTACCCGTTCTTCTCTTCACGTTCATCATCGTCACCACCTTGCGCCTCACGGCGCCTCCACCCGTAGGATATTGATCAAGTCCAGGCAATGCTTGAACTTAATCAATGGTACCACCTTTGTCAGCATATCTGCAGGATTCTCCTTTGTGTGGATCTTCAGCAAAGAAAATCCTCCACCCTCTATAGTATCCCGCACTAAATGATAACGAACATTAATATGCTTCGACCTCCCGTGAAAGTCTTCGTGCTTTGTTAAGTCGATAGCACTTTGACTATCACAATGCACCTGAATGCATTCTTGCTGAATACCCAAGTCTCCAATTAATCCTCTAAGCCAAATGGCTTCCTTCATGGCCTCTGTTACAATGATTAATTCTGCCTCCATTATTGATTGAGCAGCAATTGACTGTACTGTTGACCTCCAACTCAATGGACCACGAGCCAATGCAAAAGCATATCCCGTAGTAGATCTAGATTGATCCACATCACCTGCATAGTCCGCATCCACATAGCCACAAACCTGTGGTCCTAGACCGCCATCTCGCTGGTATACCAAACCTACGTCAATCGTACCATGTAGGTACCTCAATATGCATTTTACTGCCTACCAGTGTTGCTTCCCCGGATTTGCCATAAACTGACTAACAACACCAACTGCCTGTGCAATGTCTGGTCGAGTACAAACCATAGCATACATCAAACTACCAACCGCTCTCGCATATGGAACACGAGCCATATACTCTTCTTCTTCCTTAGTGCTTAGAGCCATCTTCGCCGATAACTTGAAGTGCGCCTCCAAAGGTAAACTTACCGATTTAGAATCTTGCATTCCAAACCTAGCAAGAACCTTCTCCAAGTATCTCCTTTGTGAGAGGCACAACCTGCCCTTCTTTCTGTCCCTAAGAATCTCCATGCCAAGAATCTTCTTAGCTGCACCCAAATCCTTCATCTCAAACTCCATACTCAATTGAGACTTCAGCTTCTCGATTTCTACCATGCTAGCAATGAGCATATCATCCACGTATAAGAGTAAGAAAATCACAGATCCATTTGGTAGCTTCTTAAAATACACACAACTGTCATACAAGATATGTGTAAACTTCTGGCCCATCATAAATGTGTCAAACCTCGTATGCCACTGCCTAGGCGATTGCTTGAGGCCGTACAATTACTTCTTTAGCTTGCACCCATATTCCTCCTTTCCTGCAACAACAAAACCTTTGGGCTGTGATATGTATATGTCCTCCTCCAAAGTACTATGTAAGAACGCTGTTTTGACGTCGAGTTGTTCCAACTCTAAGTCGTAAAATGCCACAATAGCTAACAAGGCTCGGATTAAAGTGTCTTACCACCGGAGAGTAAACTTCATTGTAATCAACACCTTCCCTTTGTGCATAACCCTTAGCTACTAATTGCGCCTTAAACCGTACGCCAGTTGTGTAATACCCTGAATTTTTTTTAGTTCAAATTCGCCTTAGGTCTAACCCAAGAACTAGTATTATGAATTTATCTTAAATTGAATTATCTTTTGTGTAGTAATCTTTTGTAATAAGATCTATATATACATATTTATGTATGGGTTAGATGGGCTAACCTAATAATCTAGGTAATGGACTTGGCAATGAAACTATGGGTTAAATGGGCTAAGCCTATCTTTACTTGTTTTGGGTTAAGACAACTCAACATTTTATAGGTTATTATTTATATATTTTCGTATATATGTTTATCAGTATACTTTAAACTCATTTTTTGACATCTTATGATCCAAATTGGCCTTGGGCTATTTCTGGTGAAGTTGTAGCTCTTTAAATCTAGTTTTCAGAATGGTATGGTGGGTAATATTCGGACTTATGGTCTAGGAGTTATGGTCATATTAGTATAATATGTACATATAGATAATTCATTAAGGAATAATGTTTATTCACTCAAAACTTTTGATTTAATCCACAAGATCATTTTGATTGGTACATATCTTCAAACCATTAAACTAGGGACATAAGTCACATCAAAGTTTTAGTACACAAAAATTTATCTAGTATTTACTATTTTTATTAAATATTTGACTAAGAATAATAATAATAAAGATTTTTCTAACATCCACCTCCATTACCACTAGATAGTGGTAGATATACTACAATCACTACCACCACTAAGTATAATGGTTAGTCTACCACCACTAAGTGGTGGCTAGTCCACCATTGTAGTGGCTAATCCACCACCATTAATTTTATTTTTATCCACCATCTTATGATTCCATTTTCACCTATATAAAGAGGTAGTTTGTGAAGACAATAAAGGGGGGAGGGAGATAAGAAAGAAGAGAGAAATAGAAAGAGAGAAATAGGAAGAGAGTTTTCAATTAGAAATAAGTATTTTCAACATCATAAAGAGAGTTTTTATACTTGATTTGGAAGCAAATCAAAGGAGGAGCTACTAATTCTCCTTGGAATAACTCTAAGGAGGAAGAAAAGAGAGAAGAAGAAATTAGTCATTGCTCAAGATTGGACCGTTGGATGGTCCTAAAAATTGAGTATGATGTAGATGAGATAATAAAGTATACTTGGTTAAAATATCAGCTTATTTGGAGAAGTTTAAGTACTCCAATCACAATAAAAATCGTCATCTTTGTTAGAGGAACAAAAATAGCGAGTTCGAAATGAGAAATTCATTACTCTCAAACCTACCGTTGGATCTGTCTAATATTTTTACACAATTGTTATGGGATATATTAAATACTACTGTAAAATTTTCAGGTCAATTGGATGAAGGAAAGACCTTGATCCATCATGAAAACCCTGCTGGAGTTGCTACTTTAAATTATAAGTAGTTGGTTAATTGAAGGGTGTGGACCAAAGATCTACCGTTGGATTGGTAAATATTTCATATATTTATTTGTTAATATATATATATATATATCATAGAAAAGGTAAAGGGTTACCAATACTATTTTTAGATTTATGATTCGTCTTGGTTAAATTCTATCTCGTTTAGACAAGTCCTTACATTAGTAGAATTTCTGGTATATGTTTGATAATTTAGTTACTTCTCTTTGAGTGTAGATCTGATTAAGGATCCGCTTGATGTGTCGAAAACTAGACAAATATATCTTGTTTATGTTAAAATTTGATAATTTTTTTAAGTTTATTTACTATAGTTTTGATTTATCCAAAGTTGTTGAACTGTAATAGAGACCTAGCTGAAAGTATTTTGTTTAAAGTTATGAACTACGTAATGCTTGATCCCTAAAGGGTACGTAGGCAGCCGTAATGACGGTTCAGCATAAAAATATTTTCAAACTATAAACATTGGACTATTCATGAGCTAAAGTCATACTATTTATTTTTCCTATAAATGGTACAATACTAACTTAGGCGTCGGAGTGTTTTCTTTTGTTTTGCAGGTACCCTCCACTATTGCCTTAAGAAAAATGGGTAGGAGTCCAGAAATGTATAATTATTAGATTACAAGATGCATTTCAAAGATATTTATGAGAATTAGAACATTGTGGTTAAATATCTGGTATTGAACCATGAAGTAAATTATTTTTTATGCATAACGTTTTAACCATCATAGTAAAGTTAAAGTTTTGTGCATGTCCTACTTAATTCATCATGATATGTTCTACATTTACGGACACTTATAGAGAAAGATATATATATATATATATATGTAAATTGGTTTTCTTTTATATTGAGTTAACACACGAATTTTGAATCTTTAATTTAGGATTTACCCGTGATTCAGAATTTGAGGTGTTACAAATTGTACTTGGAGCTTCATCCTTTATAGTGAACACCCATTTACACCCAATTGCATTGCTTCCCTTAGGCAACTTCACAAGTTCCCAAGTCTGATTCTTATAAATAGAATTCATCTCATCACCCATCGCTGCTTTCCACTGATCATTGTTCACGTCCTTCAATGCTTCCTAAAAAGTGGTTGGCTCATCTCCATAAGCCATCAATGCATAAGCTACGTTGTCCTCGTAGCCATACCTAACCTATGCCTTAATGGTTCTTTTATCCCTTCTGTCCACTAAGGATTGTACCTGTTGTTGCTGAGGTTCTTCGGTAAGAACCTCTTCCTCATCCACATCTTTTTCTGACGTAGAATCAATTTGAGATGTAATCTCCACCTGCACAGTATCACCACTATTCTTCTCCACCTGAGTTGAAGTCCCTTTGCTAGGGTGTAGCAAAGCTGACTCATCAAATGTCACATCCCTACTGATCACAACCTTGTGGTTTTATGTACACCACAATTTGTATCCCTTGACTCCTTCTTCATAGCCAATGAAAATGGCCTTCTTCGCCCTTGGATCCAACTTACTTTCCCTAACATGATAATAAGCAGGACAACCAAATATTTTAAAGGAATCATAAACAACAGGTTTACCGGACCATACCTCGATAGGTGTCTTCAACTCTATGGCTGCACTTGGTGATCTGTTGATGATATAGCACGCCGTATTTACTGCCTTAGCCCAAAATTCATTACCCAAACCCGCATTGGATAACATGCACCGTGCTCTTTCCATAAGGGTCCGGTTCATCCTCTCCGCTACCCTATTTTGTTGACGTGTCGCTTTCATTGTAAAGTGCCGTACTATGCCTTCACTCTGACAATACTCCATCAATGGGTCATTTTTATACTCCCCACCATTATCCGACCTAAGTCTTTTAACCTTCTTACCAGTCTGGGTCTCAATCATAGTCTTCTACACTTTAAACTTCTCGATGACTTCATCATTTATCTTGATGGCGTACAACCACTCTCCTGGAAAAATCATCAATGAAAGTGACAAAATACCTCATACCTCCCTTGGACACTTCTTTAGAAGGCCCCCACACATCCGAATGAATGTAGTCCAAAGTACTTTTGGTATGATGAACACCTTTGCCAAACTTCACCCTATGTTGTTTTCCATAAACACAATGCTCACAGAAACTAAGTTTGACCTCCTTCAATTTATCAAGCACCCCTTGCTTGCACAACACATCCAGCCCCGTGTCGCTCATATACCCCAGTCGCATATGCCATAGCTTTGCTTGTCTAGATTCTTCACCATCTTCGGTACCCACAGCAGCTCCACCTACTATCGTAGATCCCGAAAGAAAATACAGATTTCCTTTCCTCTCCCCTTGAATTACTAACCTTGAGTTTGAATCTACAACCTTTAGAAATCCCATTTCAGCCACAAATTTGTAGCCTTTGGACTCTAAAGCACCGAGTGAGATCAAGTTCTCCTTCAATTCAGGAATGTGCCTAACCTCAGATAAGGTTTTCACCTTACCCTCATCGGTCTTGATTTGAACTGTTCCTATACTAACAATCTTACAAGCATAGTTGTTGCCAAGTAAAACAGAACCACCATCCAACTCCCAGTAAGAAGTGAACAACTCCCTATTGGGACACATATGATAAGAACAACCAGAATCAAGAATCCATATCTTTCGATGATCACCCGTCGTGACCGTCAACACCTCTCCTGCATCTGACTCATCCTCAGCTACTGCGGCTTGCAAACTTGGTCCCTCTCCGTCCCTAGGTTTTAGCTTGGGACAATCTCTCTTCATGTGCCCTTTCTTATGACACCAATAGCATTCAATCTCTTTCTTGGCCTTTCCCTTTCCAAATTTCTTATTTTTGTACTTCTTCTTGTTACCATTCACAAACAAGCCTGCCGCTTGATTGTTCTCTCTTGCATCCATCTTTCTGAATTCATCTGATAAAAGAGCTGATGTAGCCTCTTCTAACTTGATCCTCTCCTTTGGACCCAAGATTCCTTGAACGAATGGTTCATACGAGTCGGGAAGAGAACATAGTAGTAACATAGCCTATGCCTCATCAGCCACTACTTCACCCACATTCAATAACTCACAAATCAATTTGTTGAGATTATTAATGTGCTCGTTCATAGTCGTACCTTCCTTGTACCGAAAACGATACAATTGCTTCATCCGAAACAACCTACTTGATAGAGACTTCGTCATGTACAATTTCTCCAGCTTTGTCCATAACGATGCAGCCGATTCCTCATGCATCACTGTGTATGTGACCTCTCGTGCCAAACACGATCGAATCGCACTACAAGCCTATAAATCATATTCTTCCCATTCATCGTCCTTCATATCCGCTGGTCTTCCCTTCAAGGCCTTGTGCAAACCTTGTTGAATCAGCGAATCCTTCACTTGGACTTGCCACAGTCCAATGTTTGTTTTCCCATCAAACTTCTCCACATCAAACCTAGAGTTCGTAACCTCTACATGTTTCGATGCCATCTCAAGAACGAATTGAAAGATCCCTAAAATCTCTGATACCAGTTTGTTAGGATTTAGGGATCAAATTAACCACAAACTAGAGATAAACAATCAAACAAGCAAATCGAGAACGTAAAACAGAAAACAAAGCAAGCACCACAATGCACAAGATTTACGTGGTTCGGCAAGATTGCCTACATCCACGGACGACGATGAACGTTTTCCACTATAATGAAAACAATGAAGAACAGTTACAAGGGCTTACCTCACAAGCAACCCAAACTTCAAGCCTCTCAACCCTTACAAGGATTCTCTCAAACCCTCCTTGTTGAAAGCTCTCACAAATATTGCTCTCACCTCTCTCTCTATCTTCAGACTCACAACCCTTGCAAAAGATCTCACACTCTCAATGTTGTTTTCTGAATACTTTAGGCTAATGCCATACTCTCATATTTATAGCCTCCAATAGGTATCCCAATCCTAGAAGGAAAAGGGATCTAGAGTGTGAGATAAGTGTTCTCCATGTGTTCTCTCCTCCAGTTACTATGTACAACCATGGAGATGGACTTTCAAGGTTGAAGATGATGTGAGTGTGCTGTTGGGAGTAGTTTAGAGAGTCGATCTCTAATGAATTTTCGTTGGTGTTCTCCGGTAAGTTTTGTAACATCCTTAATGTGTGTTTATCTGGTTGGTTGTGTAAGAAGCATTGTAATATTTTTTGATAATAGTGGAAGTTTCTCCGATGCACCGATTTGGCCGTGGATATAACCTGTGAGGGTAAACCACGTATATCTTATGTTGTGGTTAATCCTTGTTTTTATCTTCGTCATTATATTTTCTTGTTGATTCATCGTGATTAAGTCTCAAGATCCTTAAGCCGGTTCTGCTATGCGTCGGGGATGTGTCGTTGGTATGACGAAATCCCTAACAACTGGTTCTCGAACATTTAGAATTATTAAAGATTTTGGTTGAAGAGATTCTAAGTATATGTAAACAACAATTACATTTTCTAAGTGACTTACATGGAAAATTGCAATATATATATATATATATATATATATATATATATATATATATATATATATATATATATATATATATATATATATATATATATATATATATATGAATATGGTGTTTATTGTAATAGGAGACCCAAAAAAGTTCCAACCTATGGTATATATATGATGAGTAATGCCAATAGATAGAAGTAAATAACTGCCAATGTCGCTGTCTTACATTTAAGCACTGTGAAAACTCAATTTGAAACCAGCAGGGGAACCAATAATTCGCAACCTATACACCATCCAGAACAGCAAGTAGATAAAGATCGAGAATTCTATTTGCGACTGGACCCCGGAAGGTCAATCCACTGCAACTGGATTTCTACTTCACCACATTCAACATTTCTCAGTCTGAGACACATATCTTGAACTATCTTACCGTCCAGTAAGCTAATGCAGCTCTCTTCAGCCAAGCAGTTTTGCCTGCACGGTTGAACTCTCATGACTATGGTACCGCTTGGAAGGTTTGGAAAGTCCATCTTTACAGCTTCTAGAAATGGTTTAATGTCAAATTCTGCATCTCCCATTTTGTCATCTTTGCTGAAAGTATCCTTATCATACACCGTCTGCAACCACACAAAATGTTGACTTCAGGTAAGGGGAGTGATAGAACTAAGTCACCCAAAATTTTTGGGATAAAAAGGAGCAAAAGTGTATCATTTTGTTGAGTTTCATTTTTAGATGAAATGAAGTTATAAACTTCCAAATCATTATATAACATAAATATGAGAGATTGTCGCTGCAAGAGAATATATTAGGCTGGGTGTTCCATCCAGCATGGAATAAAAACACTGTTGTTCAATGCACAATAGCACCAGATAAAAAATAGTGTTGTTATAGGCAATTGAGGCAAGTTCTAAGTGATCACATAACGCACCTTGACGAAGTTCATGTCATTTATGAGTTTTCATTGGCCAATTAAAATCTAGTCAAGTTTGTCCATCTGTGTATAACTAGAGGCCAAAACTCCTTTGCGGTTAGGATGGTTTTCTTCATTATTTTATTTTCTACTTGGTTTAGTAACTTAGTTTTAGAGTCTTCCCTTTTAATTTGCATCTTCCAGACTATGTTCCGTTAGAAGCTCTTGTCTATCACTCTTGTATTATAAATATTATTTGAAGTGGCAGAAAGTACATTTTGTGGTAGGGAAGGACGACCATATGGCTTTCAAATAAATGGTGGTGGAATAAAACCGTATTCGTGCATTTTCATTGCTATATTAGAAGGGCGGGCCTTGGATGCACGCAAAAAAAGAAGTGCTTCGGGGCCTCCAAATTTTGGCCGAGACACAGTATTCTATGATGACTACCGAGACAGTATTACAATTTCGTTTCTTTGTTGATAAATATCGTAGTCTTCCAGATCTACGGCTTGAAATCCAGTCCATTTCAGTAGTCCAAAAGCGCAAAAAGTCCAATCTATTCACAACGAATTAGGATCAAGAGACATGCTTATTTAAACAAGTTTTCGACCCGGCTTTTGTAGGGCCCAAATGGAGATGATCCAAGTGCTGATTTCTGGCGAGGATGACTCACTCAACATGTAGATCATCCTCACCTAAAGTCACATCATAAAACTTCTAACTCCGTTGAAAGTTGTGTGATTTTGGAGACATCAATTATTGTTAATTTAAACCCATATTTGACGGGGTTAGAAGCTAAAACGGAATGACTTTTGTATGAGGAATCTCCTTGGACCTTTTGGTCATCACCGGATGGCCCCAAACAAAACCATGTCGAAACCATGTGATGTGTCATAGGATGGCCCCATTTATTTTTTTAGAATTTTTTTAATTCTTTTTGCTAGATATATATTTTGCTAGGATTTCCTAAATTCGTTTCCTATTAGAATTAGGTTTCTTTAGCACCAAGTTATTTACTTTCTTATAAATAAAGCACCAGGCCAGCCATTGTAAGCGGTTGTTTAGATTGAAGTTTAATGAAAGTTGTTTTTTCAATTGAGTAAATTTAAATCGCTGCTTCCGCCGATTTATTTACATCAAAAATTGGTATCAGAGCCCAACGGTTCTAGGGAAATTATGCCACCAAAAGGAGCCCGAGTAACCAACACCCGCGTAGAACGCATGGAAAAAGGCACTGGCTACTACCATTACGAACAAGTTGGAGCAACTGTTGGTTTGTCCAGAACAGATCAGCGTACCGGAAACTTCTAAGCTATCAGCGACTTATCGCGTTGTGACGCTGAATCACAAAAAGGAATTTTTGTTATGAAAGAGGATGAAAATGTTAACCCTTTCGGAGGGTTTGCGAGGACAAAGCACCATCGTTCGATGAATCAGATGGCGAAGATGTCGTCGAACTATCTGACTCAGAGATAGAGGTTATCCGTGAATACTCACATCAAAAGGCCAACAAATGGAAAGAAACATGCCACCGTAAGGAGATTTTTTATGCTCAAAATAATTCATTGTTTGGACCGAATGATAAGGGAAATGGAGAAACGGAGGGAGAGCCTCTTTAAGTTCATGGACGAACTTTTTCAAGAGGGGGAGAGTGATGTGTCGTAGGATGACCCTATTTATTTTTTTAGAATTTTTTAATTCCTTTTAATAGATTTATATTTTGTTAGGATTTCCTAAATTTGTTTCCTATTAGAATTAGGTTTCTTTCGCACCAAGTTATTTACTTTATTATAAATATAGCACCGGGCCAGCCATTGTAAGCGGTTGTTTAGATTGAAGTTTAATGAAAGTTGTTTTTCTAATTGAGTAAATTTAAATCGCTGCTTTCGCTGATTTATTTACGTCACCATGTCTAAAGAAGGGTGTCTCCCAATCGAACCCGTTCTGAAATTAATCCTGTTTAAAATAGTCCCAATTTAAAGAGATCGGGATTTCATTTTCTCCTCTTTTTTTTTTGTGCGTCCAAGAGCATAGCTGGATACGGTAGGATGCTCACGCTGTTAATTTCATGAGTTATGTGCATAGAGATCCTATGGCTATTTGCGCACAATAAAAGGTGAAAGTCTAGGCTCTTTAAATGATCTATTCCCTAAAAATAATGTTGTTAACCGATTCATTCCGCTGGTTCATCATGTTTGACATGCTTATGTGCTTTCATAAATCTTTTGCTCTTGCAGAGTTGCAGTTGCAGAGTGTAGTGGGTCTCTTGATGCTAAGTTCAGCTTCATATTCTTAGTTTGTTCTGTTGGGCTTTATCTTATGGAGGCACATCTTTTTTCCCTAGAAGCATGGTTGTAGGGCTCTCAAGTACCATCTAAGGTGACCTTATTTGCTTTATGTGTTATCAGATAAAATTATTACTATGGATTACTGAATCAGTAGGAAGATGATGATTCATAATTTCTGCTTGATGTATGTAAATAATGGAGAATCTGTCAACCATCTCATGACAAATTGGATGTAACTGGCTAAATCTGGAGATTTTTCTTAGACTCTACCATATTCCATGGATGACCAGATTTTTCTTAGACTCTACCATATTCCATGGATGTTGGTGTTGCCTAGTCAGATTCTTCGACTCTTTCAAACCTAGGATACTAGCATAGTTTTTTACTTTTCTAGTAACGGTAAGCATCATTGTTATATTCTCTTTTTGCAATTTGTTGGGACATTTGGCAGGAGAGGGACTGCCATATTTTCTAGGAACAAGTTGAGGAAGTGTTAAGAGTTAGTTTTAAAATCAAAGCTATCCACTTTAAGGGGATGCCTTTGTAGAATTTGCTGGTTGAGGTTTATTATTGTAAAATTATGCTTTCTGAGACATTTTGTCTCATGTTTTCCTGTTGGGATCACTTTTTGTGGTTATCTGTAAAATTTTGTATCATCAGATAAATGTCTATGATAATCAAGGCCATCTATTATAAAGTAGAAAGAATGTTACGGTTGTTCGTAGAATTAGATTTTGTATGCTATAGTTCAAGGAAATACACACAAGTAAGAACGCCTACTTACAAGCTTGATTGGAAGACTAGGGTCAGCAACGGAAAGAGTTAAATCTTCATTCCACTCGGGGTTGACATTCTTTTTCATCACACGAGTCTTCAACTTCTGCATCATATTTTAACATCGAGATAATGTTAATTGAAAATGTAAAAGTAAAGTCAAAGGCTTAACATCTAAATAACATGAAAATTGAATTTTAATTTTGGAAACAAAATTCCTTCCAAGTTATGATGTACTTACTCTTGTTTCAGGTTTGAACGTACTAGAAATCCATAAATTTCAAAACCAAAAAGAAGTATTTCTCAAGATCAAAGATTGAGGAAGAAGATGAACCCCTGAGGAGTGGAAGAACAGTAAAATGATTCCAACAATTAGGTGATGTAACATGAGGCAGACAAAAAAGTACTGTTTGGATAAGGTTAACTCCTAGAACACTTGGTCAGTGCAAGAAGTTTTAAGCAAAAACCTTGAATAATCTCCCAATGAAGAAGCATCACCCAAATAAATTTTATTACTTGACAGGTACAAATTATGTCACTGCTACACTTCATATGATGGACTCTGATCCATCAAGATAATTCATGGAACTCAGAACAGTTGTCACTTGGAAACATAAATTGCTACTTATTGCCATCCAAAAATATAGGTGCATAGAACCAGACGGGTTTTGAAGTAAGCTGAAGAGACCCTAAAGAAATTATGCAACATTACTACCTATTAGAGTTCAAGTATCAATACAATTGACAATTCTAGACATTACAGACGAATTATCAGTTTTCAACCACAGACAGGTCTTCAAATTGAACAAATAAAAGTTATACCTTAACAGAAGAAATTTCAATAATTTGCATTGGTGCTCAACAGCTGCACAAAATGGTGCAAAGAACTTGGTTCACAGGAAAAATTTATGAAAATAAAGTTTTTGTGAAGAAAAAAAAGGACGTAGCAATTAACCTATCAGAAACAAGGGAAAAGACAACAAGGACAAGGTCAATTTAACATTAAACAAAAGCAATACAATAAAAAAATTTAACTTTCTACAGATAATATTTTACAAATTTATGTTCTACAGGACGTAGCAATTATCCTCACAAATCGATAAACCAGCAAGGGCAGGACCAACAGTTCGTATGCTAGATTGAAGCAAAAGTTGTGATTTAGAACCATGGTAATATCAATTACAAATTAATATATAGCATAAAATCCGTTGCAAAGAACAACAACAACGACTATTTTACGTCCTTTTTTTTTTGGTTTTGGTAATAAGAAGCCTCAATCATATATAGATGTAGCATTTAATGATGGTAAAGTAAACGAATGAGATGCAGCTACAGGTTGCTAATACTGTTTCACATGGGGTTTTACAGATATGAGACTGAGTCATAGTACAATTCATATAAATCTAGCGGCAACTTTTCGATTCAAAATCTACTAAGCAAACCTTGCATTTAGTTGCATCAGACTCAGCATAGTCCAGTATTTATCTTTAAGTTTGTCAAACTCCACTCATATTAGCAAAGAAGCTACTAACGTATGTCAGAGAGAGTGAAACAAGAAAACTGAATCCAGAAATGCAAACTAAAGCCCATACAATTCTAAGAACGAGAACACAACTAAAAGTTCAAAACCACTCACACACGGAACATAAATATTTGAAAGAAAATCTAAATAGCTGGGGACTGCAGGGAGAATAACTCAGAATCACAACATATCACTTAACGAATACAGATCCTTGTGGATCCAGTAAACTAACAGAAGACAGTGGTGAAAGAATGGAGAAAAGCAATAAACGTTGGGATATGATAAAAGATGGTGGAGAGACGAGCAATGGGGTATCTTGAGTGAACTATAATGAAGTGGTCAAGCGTTTTGATGCTGAGTTAAAAAGAGGAATTGTAACGCGCTACAAGAAAAAACTAAATATAAAATTTCAGGGTGTTACAGGAATGCTGATTTCAGTTATGAAAGGTCAACGTTAATTAGAAGTCTCTGTTACATTCACTAAATAGCAAGCCAAACAAGTTAAGTGAGAGGTGAATCTGTAAGACAGAATAAAGGAAAAGATATTAAATGTATTTCCAGAGAGTATTTTCTTGAAGAAGTTGACCTGAGAAGGAATTAAATATATCATAATTATCCTAATTTAACTGTCAAAAACTCTATTGTATGGTCTGTAATATATGACAATTATATGTACTCTGTCATTCATGACCCACCTGCTGAAACTATTTATGGGAAGACTTAAGCTCTAATGGTTTAAATAGGTAAAGCTCACAGCATGGAAGAAAGAAGAGAGAAAAAGGAAGGGAGAAGAGGAGAACAAAATAGATAAGAGGAAGAGTTAAACCAGCACAGACACACACACATGCACACACGAAGAAAAAGAAAAAACTATCTTGACAAACTCCGGTAGATAAGAAACCTCCAGAATAGCATAGGAGAATGAGATGTTCTCTTGTTCACCGTTAAACCTCAAATCTATTAGACTAAATTAGGAGCATCTAAAAATTCTTTCTTTGTTTTCCACACGGATTGAACCATTTCATATGGTTGGATTGTAAGAATTCAGAATTTTTAGTAAAATAAGAATTAAAGCACGTATTATGGTCGAACCTTTTTATATGGATGAACCTCTCAAGCTTAATGGAGACTTTTAGGATCACCTCTACACAATAACGCAACAACATCATCACGAATCAAAGCCTCTCTGATATCTAACCAGAAAAAAAGGAGATTCTATTGCTCAGTTTTGTTAATGTGAAAAGAACAAACAGCTGAAGAAAGAGAGAGAGAGAGAGAGAGAGAGAGAGAGAGAGAGAGAGAGAGAGAGAGAGAGAGAAGAGGAATCTATAAAAAAAATTATGTAGTAAGTAATTTCATGATGTTGATATTACACACTCTGGGCCTACTGTATATCCTATAAAGCCTAATATTCCAAGAAACAGATTGTTGGAAATGATCTATAATGTAAAAATGAACTCTCCTTTAGACAAAGCAACCATGTAAATCCAAGAGATTGCATATACAAAGGACTGTTATTTCACAACAAAGAGCTTCCGAAAATTTGACTCTATTCCAAACAATGACATCATATCAAATTGAAGCATAGATGTGGAAGAAGAGAGCATTGAACCCAAAAGGACTACAAGAATTATTCAAGAGTAGATGTTGCAATTCCACCTATTTGTTTCATACCGTAAGAGAAATGTTTAAAAGTGTAGAAGCCCACCAAAAAGCACATATGAAGCTACTTACCCATGAATCTCTATCCTCCAGAGGAAACAATTTTTGCTACTTCACTAGATGAGGTCTTTCTGAGTATCACCTCCCACCCAAAAGTTCTATTCAATTTTTTCAGACTTTTCTATTACCGTCCTAGGGACTTGAAGCAAAGAAAGGGTGCACTTAGGTGTATTCAAGAAAGTGGTTCTAATAAGTATGATTCTTCCTCAATTACTGTTTTACTTCCTAACTGCCAAACTTTTTTCACACATTTCAACCATTGCACCTAAAGTTTAATTCATTGTTTGCTCCAGGGAAGTGTCCACACACTGCATGGACCAATTTTCCTCATTGAAATCTAAAATGAAGTTAAAAATTCTCATAGCCTCCCTATCCCTTTTGACGCCCACCAAGCCACTTTTACCTAACTTAATATTCATGGCTAATACCATTCTAAAGCACCTGTTACAGCATATACAATTTTCAATGAGATCAACATTGGCCTCAAGGAATTTTGCGTGTCTTCTAAAAAAAGGAAGTGAGTGAATTCATTACATCCATCCAAAACCTTTAAGAACATCCCTTCAAAGATTTAAGTGGAAACGGGTGGATCCCTTTTGTATCATGCCTTAATAATATTTAAAGAAACCTTTAGGCAGTGCATTAATGTAGGATAAAATCTGAGTCAATCGAATACATCTTCAATCAATTTCCTCCACCCAAATCCAAGCCCTTCTCTTTCTAGAACATAATCAACATAGGATAAAAAAGTTTCGAATCTGGTATCGTTGTGCCCGACATTCTCCTCTAAGATGAGGATACCATCAGCCAGTCTACTTCTCGGAAAGGCCCTCTGGTCCTGGCAACCAAAACAACTACTCCCAAATCTGATGGAACAAGTCTTAGCACTAACTTTATTGATGCTGCTTCAAAAGGCTTATTTTTCGGAAATACATCGGCCAAAGCACACTGTTTCTTAGGAACAAGAGAGACAAAATGGCCTCCATGTTCTAAGATATGGACTCCTTTCTAGGAGTTGATTAAAACCTTCAATCAAATCCAAAGAATCTCATTAAGAAACAGTCTGAACCCAGTACACCAGCCTTACATTTCCTAGGGAAAGCTTCAACTAAGCTAGATTTCACAAAGTCTTGACATGTTATGAAGAATCTCATAGAGAAACCATCTGGACCCAGTGCACCATCCTTATTAAGGTCAAAGGAAGTTAAATGAAAGATTGTTCGCAGAAAGTTTAACGAAAATACTAATTGTTTCCAACATAAACAAGATAAGTTGTGAAGGTTTTATTGAAAAATTATTGGCTTTAGATTAATGGATCGATTATTGACCCTATGGAGTCTAATCTGGATTACCAAGCGAGTAGTTAACATTCAAGGTGAAGTTTTACAACAACTATTTCGAGGAAGATAATTTTCTCTTAGACAATATCTTGAACTCAAGGGAAATGATCCAGATCTGGGGCTTGGGGATGTAGATCCCTTGGTTGAGTTTGTCCACATGCAGGGCATCAAGGTTTCAATACCAGCTTTACAGAGCAAAGAAGAAAAAGATCTAAAGGTTAAATTTGATAGCTACAAACCCCAAAAACTTTGAATAGAGCACTGTGAAATTGTGAATGATGTTAAGCTTGAACAGGTGAAGAAGAACTTAAAACCGTTCTTAGTCCTCGTGATTTCATCAAAACACAGAACAGGAATTGAGAAGAACTTTCATTCATCAATCTGCTAAAGTTTAGTTGTTGCTTCTTCTCAAGAAAACATAATTATCATAAAGAAAAGCTTGCTGTGGTTACTCCAAGTTTCTAGGAATTGTTAATAATCCAAACTTTTGGCACTTTATTTTCCTTTCTGTGCTCTTGGTGCTGGTTCAAGCTCATATAACTATCTAAGTTTGCATATACGTGAAGTATCTTGACATTCTTGCCAGGCACTTTAATCCTTAGTGATCATCCCCAATTGAATACGATTTACATCTTCTAGAATTGGAAAGTATCTTTTCTCTCAGACCAAATAAAAAAGTCATAGATATTTCATGACGAGGAGACTCTGGAAGCATTCTTGTTTGTACCAGAAGGTGATTGTTTTGACAGAGAGTTCAGCAGATTGATGTTTGGATCAAAGTCAAAGAACTAGAAAATTCTTCCAATGCCTATGGACAGCGTCATGTGGAAGGATTGCAATAGTATAATCTTTCACGGGAAGAATCCTAAGCAAGGCTATATAAGAAAATGGTAAAAGATAAAAAGCTGGTGATCAGGCATTTCATATCCCCTACGTATACAGCAAATGGGGCAACTCAGCCAAAGATATGCTGTTTCCTATGGTTCTGATCTAGTCAGAGAATAGATACCGATGTTCCCCACTTAGACTCCGGGGAGGAGATAGGGAGAAATGAAATGGTAGCCAACTTTCCAAGAATACGTTAGCTGCTTATTTTCCTACTTTGAAAGACTTATATGTATGACTTTGGCTTCATGGAGTTTGGGAAGAACTCGAACGTGTTTGTGCAGGGAAAACACCTAGGCTGGGGACTACCTGTGGCTATTTATAATAAGAGCTGAATTCAAAAGTAGTTTTGGTTAAAGGACAAACTATAACCTGAAAGATGATTAAGAGAATTTTGGTTTTTTTTTCTTCGTTTGAGATTATAATGTTATCTACCTACTTGGTACATAATTCAGCCTCATTCATTTCCATTTGTGAATAGAAAACACCAAAAACCAACCAAGAAATAATCCAAGACTCATAAAATAAAAACTCTATCAAACAATAATTGAAGAAAAACGAAAAGAAAACCGCTAGTTGCCATCAGATGCTGAAGTTTATGATCCACAAAGAGAAAAATAAAAACCATGTGTTTGATGGAAAGGTGAGTTGTAGCTTCACATTAAGGCTGGAGTAGCTTACTGCTTGTTAATTTGTCAATAAAATTAAGACATTTAAATTTCTGTTTGTTCTGTCATTAACAGAGAGAGCTCTTCACAACAACCTGAAAGTGAAATGAACCCTTGGGGAGAACTTGCCCTTGAGAACCAGCTTCGAGGGGAAGGGTACCCAAGACCCCATATACCCACGACCAATCCCATACTTAGTCTGGATGTGGGATTATAACACAAAGTTAACCAAATTGTGTAAATTTCCCTTGAACCTTTAAAAAACAGAATTCCTATTAGTTTTCTTTTTATCCATGTCTAGTAACAAAATCTATGAGCCAAACATCAACAGCATATAGCTCGATCAGATGGCACTTGATCATTTCCAAGAGAGAGAGAGAGAGAGAGAGAGAGAGAGAGAGAGAGAGAAGCAAAATTGCGATGTGATCATGAAATTAAGAGCTAAAAAAAATTCAGAAGATGATATACGATTTCAAAACCACAAAAAGTGATCGATATATATATATATATAAAAACACACGCAAAAACTGTACTACGTACTGACCTGTTTGCCCATCTTGACGACGACATAAGGATCGCTAGTTCGGACGTCGCGGACAGCCAAATTAATGCCACGACGAACACGAACTCTGAGAAGACCCAACAAATTGTCCATCAATGATGATGATGCTGCCGGAGATGAACCAGCTGAATGGCTACTCGGACTTTGACTTTGATTTTGAGTCTCCATTTTTGTCCACCACACCCACCTTATTTATTGTATAGAGATTATAATTCTATTTCTCCCCTGTAGTGTATATTATTATTTAATTAATGAATATTATTGATAAGATTATAACAAATATATATATATATATATATATATAGACTAATAATTGAAGAAACATGATTTATAGAGTACCATAGGGTTATATAGAGATGATGATCCGAAGAATGATTTTGAGTGGGCGAGGATGTAACCCTACCATCCATTCCAATTAAATAGAGGGTTAAATCATCGTTGATGTCTAATCAGCGAATTATAGGGTTAAAAAATTCGAGATGAAGGGATAATTCCTTGCCCACCCAAAATCATCCCTTCAATTGCTGGATCCTGCCTAGCTCTTCAATTGAAATAAAAAACATTATTATTTTATCTGTGATCATGGCCATGGCCTGGGGCATGTCCCCACAACCTACCGAATAGAATCGAATGGAATCGAATTTTTCTGATTCTTCACTTACTCGATCTTCTTTCTGAGAAGAAATATTGTACTCTGTCAAAATTTGAATTTAGGGTTAGTTTAAAATTTAATTTTCTTCTACGTTGTCTCTTCCTCCATAAATCGAAGCATCTCTCTAGACATTGTTTTTACGGAATTGGAATTTACAGAGAGAGACACAGAAAGAGAAGAGTGATTCAACGAATGAATGAACGAATTCAATTCAATTCTGTGAATAATGCGGGAGGGTTTGGTTTGATTTGATTTGAAGGGTGATGTTGACTGAGCCGGCCCGGGATTCTCGTGTCAAGAGTATAAGCGGCTCCCCTTTATCTCATCTTTGAATGCGGGACCCATTGACCATAAAAAATGGGCGCTAAACACGATTTGGGTGTGACGTGTAATCAGGAGTTTTTGTGGTGGTAGAAGACCACTCACTAGTCACTACGTTTAAGTTGAAAATTTTGTCTATCTCCAAGACTCCAAATGTATTAATTGTGGGCCAACCCAAGTGAAGTAAAAGTTGGTCAAGAAAAAATTTAAACCCAAATTTGTAGGGGAAAATATGTTAAAAATATTTTAATTTGGAGAAATTACACTTAAGTTATCACTTTTAAACTAAATACAAAAACAACACCCACATTTTATTTTATCCCAAAATATCCTTACTTTTTAGATGAAATGATCCCACATGTGGGTCTAGAATTTGGTCTAGATTGAAAAATAAGGGCCAAGACAGTAAAAAAACGAAGAGGGTATTTTTGAAAGATTTTAAACAAGAAATGGAGGAGGGTGCTATTTTTGTATTTAGTTTGAAAATGATGAGTAAGTGCAATTTCTCTAAACTATGGTGTTTTTAATATACTTTTCCTAGAATTTTATATATTGTGGTGAAATTAGAGAGAAACAAATAATACTAATAATTTAAAAAACAATACACAAGGGATAGAAAGATAATCTTCTTAAGTTTGTCATTCAACTGGTTTACACACATTTAGTACATAGAGAGTTTACATGCATACATTTAATCTATAGGTTAATGCATGTAAATGTGGGAGTTAACGTGGTGGTAATCCATAAGTCACTATTTACAACACTCCCTCTTGTTTGTCTACTAAACTAAGATAATTACCTTGTTAAAATCTTGCCAAACTAAGTTATTAATCTATTAAAGTAGTATAGCAGTTTTTCTAAGGTTTATAGGCCTTCAAATGTTACACGATTATGTTCTTATAATATTGTGATGCCTATTTGATAAAAAAACACATTCCAATTTTGCTAGATACAAACGATTCATCATGGGGACCACCGCCGTTCAGATTTGAGGTTATGTGGTTCGAGGTAAATGGTTTTATTGACAAACTAAAAGGTTGGTGGGAATCTATTTCTGTTGCAAGTAGCCCGAGCTCTATATTATGGCAAAAATTGAAACTACTCAAAGAGGACATCAAAGCCTGGTGTCGTACAGAATTTGGCAAGCTGGAACAAAAAATTGCGGAGATTTTATCATCTTTAGCTGACCTAGACAGACTGTCAGAAGACAACCCGCTATCCCCGACTCAATTGGCAGAAAGGGCATCCTTAGTAACAAATTTTGACAAGTTATCTCTCATGCGTGAAAAAAAGATGTGTCAACGATCAAGAATCAGATGGTTAACTGCAGGTGACAAAAACACCCCATTTTTCCACAAAACAGCATCGGCCAGACGGAGATCAAATAGGATTCATCAGTTACTCATCAATGGAGCCTTCACTACAGACAGGGAAGCTATCACCTCACACATAACTCATTTCTTTTCATCGCTTTTCACAGAAGACTTTAATCATCGACCAACTTTTGAGGGTATTAATTTTAACCATCTCACGCAACAAGAGGCCACCAATTTGGAGAGACCTTTCTCTGAGTTGGAAGTTCTCGCTGCACTAAAGGGTCTAGGGGCAGAACGTGCCCCTGGTCCTGACGGATATCCAATCACTTTCTTCACAAAGTGCTGGCATTTCTTAGGAAAGGAATTTATGAAATTCATAGAGGAGTTCTATTACTCTAACTGTGTGGATAAACGACATAACTCGACATTTATCACTCTAGTACCTAAGATAAATCAAACAGAGTCGATTAAAGATTTTAGACCTATAAGTCTGCTGACCAGCACCTACAAAATAATATCTAAAATCCTATCCAATAGACTAAAATTAGCACTCCCAAATTTAATAAGCCCACAACAAACTGCTTTTCTCCAAGACAGACAAATTTTTGATGGAATTCTAGTTGCCAATGAACTGGTAGACTCCAGAATTCGATCAAATGTTCCAGGCATTGTATGCAAGGTTGACATGGAAAAGGCTTTTGATAGGATAAATTGGTCTTTCCTTAAAACAATCCTCCAAAAAATGGGCTTTGGTCCTAAATGGATACAATGGATGGAGTTTTGCTTTGGTACATCTCTGTTCTCTGTTTTGATTAATGGGTCATCTTTTGGAAAATTCAAAAGCACTAGAGGTCTCCGCCAGGGAGACCCGCTATCACCCTTACTTTTTGATCTAGCTATGGAAGGTTTCTCTAGGTTTCTAGACAATGCTTCCACTATTGGAAAATTCACTGGATTCACAGTCAAGGACAACGGTCTATCCGTTTCACATCTGCACTATGCAGACGACTCAATATTTTTTATTAATGCAGATTGGACCGAACTCTATAATTTATTAAGTCTATTGAAGTGTTTTGAAGCTGTCTCAGGTCTACGTGTTAATTTCTCCAAGACAAAGCTTATAGCATTGGGTCATGTACCTGACCTGGAGGCCTGGGCCACACGTCTAGGCTGTGGTATCGATAATATCCCTTTCTCCTACCTAGGTCTCCCTCTAGGAGCACGTTCTCGATCCAAAGCTATTTGGGATCCAGTCATTGAACGCTTCAATAGGAAGCTAGATAATTGGAAACACAAATGCCTTTCAAAGGGGGGTCGTATCACTTTGATCAAAAGTATTTTGGCTAACTTGGCAATCTATTTTTTCTCACTTTTCAGGGCTCCAAAGTCTATTACTGATGAGCTAGAACGTAAGATGAGGAACTTCCTATGGTCAAAACAGGGGGCAAATAGAGGATATCACCTAATAAAATGGAGCCAAATCTGCACCTCAATGAACAGAGGGGGTCTCGGGATAAAACAACTGCAAGTCATGAATATGGCTCTCCTCTCCAAATGGGGATGGAGATTCTCCTCAGAAAAAAATAATCTATGGTGTACCATTATTGAGGAGAAGTATGGGCCATCACCCTCCAATTGGTATCCGGAATCAGTTACAACAACGTATGGTTTCTCTTGCTGGCGTCATATCTCAACCTGTTGCCAAAAAATCAGGAACATATTCTCAATCACAGTACACGAAGGGTCGAGGATCTCCTTTTGGTATGACATCTGGACGGGTAATATATCCCTCAAAGAACTTGCTCCTTCCATATATAAAATCTCAAGGCTTAAGAAAGAAGCATTCACGGAATTCATAAATCAATCACCCCAAGGCAACAGCTGGAATCTACCTTTCACCAAAGATCCTAGAACAACTGAGAACTCAGAGCTTCTACTACTGCTTCAACAACTTGGAACTCAAGCACCCAACCTGGATAATCAAGAGGACTCCTTTAAATGGTCATTAACTAAAACATGCATGTACACCGTCAAGTCGTGCTATGATCATCTACTCAACGAAGGAGAAGGACAATTCCCAACAAAAGTCATCTGGAACCCGCGTGTACCGACTAAAATAGGCTTTTTTCTATGGACGGCTTTCTTCGAGAAGATCCTCACCCTTGATAACTTACAGAAACGAGGGCATCAAATGGCGAATGCATGCTACTTATGTCTAAAAAATGAGGAATCACCTAACCACCTCCTCCTACACTGCCCTTACACTAGAGAATTATGGACTGAGATTCTTCCTGCTCAGGGTTGGTGCTGGCCTTTCCCGCGCACATTCGCTTCATTCATTCAAGGATGGAACTGTAAAGGTCTTTCGGATAATGGCAAAAGAATATGGAATTTCATCCCAGCTGCAGTGGCTTGGGAAACTTGGAAGGAAAGAAATCGTCGTGCATTTGATGGAAAATATCTCACATCCTGGTCCCTCTCGATCCAAATCAAAGCACTCCTACATTTTTGGGTATCCAACACTTATCGGGACTTCTCTACTTCTTTTGACAGCTGTGTCTTCAGCTGGGATTGTATTTTCGTATAATTGTAAATTTGGACTTAATGGATATGAGGTACGATGTATAGTATAATTAAATACTACCTCATATTCAGTTTTCTCGCGTTCTTAGGTATGCCTACGGACCAAATTCCTTGTAATATTTTCTTTCTTTCAATCTATATTTCCGTTCATGCTAAAAAATTTGATAAAAAAACACACCAAAACCAATATTGGTTCAGAATTGTTAAAAAAGTAATACTTTCACTTAAATTCGTTCTAACGATTTGTGATTCAACTTAGCATGTTTGACAAATTGACCAAAAAAATTTCACTTTTGAATTTTTATTTATTGCAAACAAATTCAACTCCAAGGTATTCATCCAAAAATACTAGAAGGGGTTGAGGAAATCATCAATGAACTGTTATGCTGCCCTTGTCCTTCAATCCTTGAACATTAAAAGGCTGATACATAATTTTACCCTGCTATACATTATTAGACTATTATCTTCTTACAGCGCTAAGACTCTTGCTTTTAGTCAAGATTTTGATTGTTTTTCTTATTATGCTATGGTAACTTGCTACCAGCCTCATTTATTATTAGCAACTTCAGAAAATCAGTATATTAGATCAAACCAATCAAGTTTGCATAGCTTGCAACTTGTTTGAAACTCCTATTTTACAGGTAGAGTGAATGTAAATTATCTGCAGTATTGCTTGGGTATTGAATAACACTATTATTCAAAAAGTGTTGGAAAATCTAGTTTTTTCAATATAATTTTTAATATATATATATTTGCACTTATTTATAAGTGGGTCCCATCTGTAGTTGCTGAAACTAATTTTGTTTGAATTGAAAATTAAGTCTCAAAAGTGTCCTTTAAATGGAGTCGTCGGTGAAAGTGGATGCTCCCTCATAGGACCGATTATTAAATAAATTGAAAGGGTTTTATTTCAATCATTGTGTCTACTTACAAAACCCATTCTTTAAAACTTTCTAACGAATGTGTTCAAACACATTTCAACGTATATCCTTTCAAACGCATGTGATTGTTGCGAACAGACACTTCAATGCCTATAAATTGTGTTCGAACCTGGCCAGTTAAACAGACAATTAATTTTAAGAGCAACAATTCTTCCTTCTCTCTATCGAAGAGTATTCTTGCTCAGTTCGCATAGGTTTCGCTATTTCTGTGCAGATTAGTGTAAGTGAAAGACTGTTGTATCTTGGGAGACTTCCATCCAATTACTGTTTGCACCATTGCAGGAGTGGTAATATTATCTTAAGAAAATTACTTCAGCAAGCCTGAGTCTATTTCCTTCTTTGATAATAGTAAGTTACTTTTCTATTCTCATTCTTCTTCTCTATTAGAATTTATTTCGTATAAATTCTTCCTTCTTTTAATTTGAATTTATTTTGTATAAATTCTGTTATTAGGAATAATTTTAGTAATTATTTCAAGTCCACACAGATTAGACCTAACAATCTTAAGACAATATTAATTTTGTTAATTTTTTGTGTGGTTAACTAGAAATGGATACTGTTGCAACCTTAGTAACCGAAACCTTAGTATAGAGGTGACGCTCCCGCTCCGAAACCTCGCGCTCCCGCTCTGAATTATGCTTCGACGCTCCCGCTCCGAATGTATTTTTGAACTAAGAACATTTTTGAATCGACCACTCCGACGCTCCCGCTCCCACTTTCGTTCCCACTCAGACCCGCGCTCTGGTTACTTAGGTTGCAACTAATGCGCCTAGAGTTGTTAGAACTCATGATCGACCTGAGAAATTTAAAGGGGTTGACTTCAAAACATGGCAAAGCAAAATGTTGTTTTATCTGACAACATTGGGGCTGGCAAGGTTTCTCATTGATGAAGTTCCTAAGCCACAAGAAGGGCAGACTGTCGAATCTCACAAGGAGACTTTTTTTGCCATCGATTCATTGAATCACTCGGACTTCTTATCCCGAAATTATATACTCAATTCTTTGGATGAAGTGTTGTATAAAGTTTATAATCCTATAAAGACTGCTAAACTTTTGTGGGAGGCTTTGGAAAAGAAGTGTAACACCCCTATGTTCTACACAAGCCCGACCAGCACTTGTCCAAAAGTAGAGCGTATTTTTTTTTGGGAGGAACCTTAGTAACCAAAATCTTAGTATAGGGGTGACGCTCCCACTCCGGAACCTCGCGCTCCCGCTCTGAACTACGCTCTGAAGCTCCTACTCCGAAGGTATTTTAGAACTAAGAATATTTTTTAATTGGCCGCTTCGACGCTCCCGCTCCTACTTTCGTTCCCGCTCCGACCCGCGCTCTGGTTACTTAGGGAGGAACACATCCTCATCAATATAAGGGAACTTATCCCACCTGTACAATTAGAGAACACATCTCTGTATAGCTAACAGTTGCATCATTGCATTAGATTCATAAATAAATAAATAATCATAAAAAGTAATTAAATAAATTTACTTTAGAATCTGAAATGAAACATCCCAAGTCTTAAGCTTGGATACAAAACTTCAAAAACATCAGCTGAAAGAAACTGGAGTAAAAATAAATAAGTAAATAGTAACCCAAGAAAAGATCACCCCGTCTTCCTAACTGCTAAGTCGCTTATTACATGAACCAAAAAGAATTGATATGTAAAGGAAGAAAAGAGAAAAAGATGTGAGTTATGACCACCCACAAAAAAATCACACAGCTACTCCTAAGGATCTTCAATTCAATTACTGTCCCACTTGTTTCCTGTCACCTGAAATATTTAAACCACAAGAGTTAAACTCCCAACAAGTTCACAGGGTCTCCCGAAAGGTGTAGCTCTATAGAAGTAATCCGAAGGTATAAAGAGAATTTTTTTATACGTAACAAATAACACATCAGGTTGACACACAACCCTTCCACCACTCATCTTAATAACAATATAACACAGAGCTGACACACAAGTTCCAGTACTCCTCCTATGGTTCAAACAAAAGTGAAAGTTTCATTTTTCGACCGCTAAAAACAGCTTAACTGCTGTTCAAATTCACACTTGGCTACCATTCGAAACTAAGTTCTGCAAAGATAAACCTTCTTGCCTCATAACTTAGCTTCATATCAGTCCTCCCTTTTGGTAGTCATGATAGTACAATTATTCTAGTCAAGAAAACCAAAAGCATACACACAATTACAGCTACCTGCTCAGAATATTATCAAACAAAGGTGTAGTCCAATCACAAGCAAGTCATCTTCCAGAAACCTAGCTATGCTGTCCTGTTTCAACCCCTTTTTTTTGACAAGATAAGATGGACAGCTTAGTTGCAACTAAATAAGCCTATTGTCACACACTATCCATCCAGCATTCACAAACATTGCACAAAACAGCATAAACCAGAAATGTTGCACAAAAATTATATAAATAACATTTTTTTTTCAGCAACTAAAAGTTTATAACGTACCTTAGGAAACCATATTGTAGGATTATAATTAACCCACGATTTGAAACAGAAGAACATTATCGGACATGAGTTTAGATACAACAATTTATACACAAGCAGAGGTTTCCTATATATTTTAACAGTAGATGAAACAAAATAAAGTATGTTCTCCCTAAATTTTTTTTTTTCTAGGGTTTCATACTACAACAAGGTAGGGTCTTACTTCTAGAACTACACAAATCAGAAAACAAAGTTCACTTGCCTCTTTCTTGTAGGAGAAAATCGAAGCCCTAGATCCTAGTTCTTCCCTCCTCTTTCAAGCCCTAAAGGATAAATCAAACCAAACCAGAAATTAAAGAAGGAAAGAGAAGAAAACCAAAATTGGTTTCAAGAGAAAAGATAAGGGAGACTCACCGGAGAGGCTGCGACCAAAATCTCCCTCTCTCACGTTCTCCCCTTCCCTCTAGTTCTCTCTCTATCCCGTCCCTCTCTTCTCTATTCCGTTTCTCTCTCTATCTCGTTTTTTTTTAAACCAGCTACCCTAGCCGATTACAACAGGGTGTTAACAAGAAAAGAAAAGAAAACTCTTTTAGAAACAGGGCCCCACTATAAATCTATCTATTACTAATTATAAAAATTAGTACTTAAAAGTTTACCCCCACACCAAAACGAATTTATAAGGGCACCCACCCCTAATTTGGGCCCTTCAAACATTCATTATTCAAATTAATTTAAAGGGGTGTTACAGTCTACCCCCTACAGAAAAGATTTCGTCCTCGAAATCGAGCATACCTCATTATAAAAAAGGTATGGATGCGATATGCGGATATCCTCCTCACGCTCCCAAGATGCCTCTCGCTCGTCTCGTGGATTCCATTGTACCTTAACAAAAGGTATAACTCGAGATCGTAGTTGTCTTTCTTGCCGATCTAAGATACGAATTGGTTTCTCCTCGTATGTAGCATCAGGTCTCACCTCTAATTCGCTATAATCTACTATTTGAGTATGTTCTTCGTCCCTTAAGTGTTTACGTAGCATGGACACATGGAACACATCATGTACCCCGGAGAATTGTGGTGGTAATGCTAACCAATAGGCAACCTTCCCAACCCTTTCGATTACCAGGAATGGTCCAATATACCTAGGAGCCAGCTTCCCTTTCTTCCCAAATCTCATCACACCCTTCATAGGCGACACTTTAAGTAGCACTTGGTCTCCAACCTGAAATGTTAAGGGCCGTCGATGTCGATCTGCATAGCTTTTCTGTCTACTCTAAGCAGTGCGAAGACAATCTTTGACCACTTGAATTTTTTCTGTAGTTAATTGAACCAATTCTGGTCCTAACAAGCTCTTTTCTCCCACCTCTAACCAACACACGGGCGAACGATAAGGTCTTCCATAAAGAGCCTCAAAAGGAGCCATCCCAATACTGGATTGGTAACTATTATTATATGCAAACTCAGCCCAAGGCAGATATTTGTCCCAATTACCCTTGAAGTCCAAGACGCATGCTCGAAGCATATCTTCAAGTATTTGGTTTACCCTCTCCGTCTGTCCGTCTGTTTGTGGATGAAAAGATGTGCTAAGATCCAATCCAGAGCCCATAGCATGTTGGAAACTCCTCCAAAATTAGAAGTAAAGTAATAACCTCTATCAGAAATAATCGACACCGGTACACCATGCAAGGATGCTATCTTTTCCACATAGAGTTGGCATAGTCTCTCGGCACTGTAGGTAGTGTGCACTGGTAAGAAATGTGCAGATTTGGTTAACCTATCGACAATTACCCATATAGAGTCATGCCCTTGGGATCTTGGTAAACCCGATACAAAATCCATGGGGATGTTATCCCATTTCCATTGTGGAATCGAAAGTGGTTCTAATTCTCCAACTGGTTTTTGGTGTTCAATCTTAATTTTTGACAAATCTCACACTTTGAAACATATTCGGCTATCTCCCGTTTCATGCCTGACCACCAAAACTGTCGTCGAAGGTTTCTATACATTTTAGTTCCTCCAGGATGAATAATATACCGACTACGATGTGCTTCATCCAAAATATCACGTTTGAGATTTGTTACAGTAGGTACGCACAAGCGTCCCTGAAATCTGAGCCCTCCATCCATTCCAACAGTAAAGTCTGAGTTTACGTCCTCAATCCCCAACTGAGTCATACACCACTCATCCTCGGCTTGTGCCTTTATAACCCTGCTAACCAAAGTGGGTTGCACAACAATGTTACCCAAAAATGCCCTAAAAGTGGAATGATTTTCTAATCTCAAATCAAACTCAGCCGTTGTCTCTAACAACTGCCACTCTCTCATCATCATAGTAGCAACTAAACCTCTCGGTTTTCTACTTAAAGCATCAGCCACTACATTTACTTTCCCGGGATGATACTGTAAGTCAAAATCATAATCCTTAATGAACTCTAACCACTGTCGTTGTCTCATATTCAGCTCTTTTTGTGAGAAAATGTATTTAAGACTTTTGTGATCAGTGAAAAGCTCAAACCTCTCCCTAATTAAATAGTGTCACCAGATTTTTAAAGCGAAAACCACAGCAGCAAATTCTAAATCATGAGTCGGAATAATTCTGCTCATGAGTACGCAGCTGTCGAGATGCATAGGTAATAACTTTTCCCTGCTGCATCAAAACACAACCTAGTCCCCGAAATGAGGCATCTGTATATATCACCAATCCCTTCCCTTCTTCCGGTAAGGTCAAAACTGGTGCGGATCTAAGCTTAGTTTTAAGCTCTTGGAAAGATTCCTCACACATGGAGTCCCATATAAATGGTACTCCCTTCTTGGTTAGCTTGGTGAGTGGGCTCGCTATCAGGGAAAACCCCTGAATAAACCGTCTATAATATCCAGCTAACCCTAGAAAGCTACGGATCTCTGTAACCGTCTCCGACTGCTTCCAATTAAGTACTGACTCGATCTTAATAGGGTCTACAGAAACCCCAGGTTCTGAAATCACATGCCCTAAAAATTTCACATGTTGCCAAAATTCACACTTGGTAAATTTTGCAAAGAGTTGTTGATCTCTTAAAGTTTGCAGCACTAGTCTTAAGTGTTCCTTATGTTCTTCCTGTGTCTTGGAGTACGCCAAGATGTCGTCGATAAAGACGATGACGAACAAATCCAAAAATGATTTGAACACCCAATTCATCAAGTCCATAAACACTGCTGGCGCATTTGTGAGCCCAAAAGGCATCACCAAAAACTCTATGAACCATATCGAGTTAAGAATTCTGTTTTAGGGATATCTTGCTCCCTAACACGAAGTTGGTGATAACCTGACCGAAGATCAATCTTGGAAAACCATCGAGCTCCCTTCAACTGATCAAATAGGTCATCAATCCTCAGCAATGGGTACTTGTTCCGAATCGTGACCTTGTTCAACTCAAGGTAGTCAATACACAACCGCAACGAACCATCTTTCTTTTTGACAAACAAAATAGGAGCACCCCACGGTGACGTACTACGTCGGATAAATCCCTGACTTGAAAGCTGGTCTAGCTGAGTCTTCAACTCTTGCATCTCTTTCGGAGCCATTCTATAAGGAGCTCGAGCTATAGGTGTTGTCCCCGGTAGGAGTTCGATGCAAAATTCTCTCTCTCTACGCGGTGGTAAACTAGGCACCTCACGGAACACATCAGCATATTTAGCTACTACGGATATAGCTGCTACGAGAGTACTCTCGTCGGAACCCTCTGTCGACTCAATGTGACCAAGGAAAGCCTCCACCCATGAGTTCCTTGCTAAGGTGTCAACCACCACCTTGGGTTGCCCCAGAATCTGAATGGTGACTGTTTTCTTAATACAGTCCAACTGTGCATAATGGGATGACAACCAATCCATCCCCAATATAACATCGTATGGCCGCATCTCCAACACATAGAGATTCGCCAAAAATTCTGAGTTTCCTAAGGTGATAGGACAATCTCTACACATATGGCGCAGTTCCACAACGCTGCTAGTAGGTGTAGTAACCGATAGAGGTACATCGCATACATCCACCTCAAGAACTAACATACAAGCAAAAGTAGAAGCATCAAACGAGTGCGTAGAGCCAGAGTCAAACAATATGTTAGCAAACTGCCCAAAAACAAGAAAAGTACCTCCAAGTACCGCTTCAGTAGTCTCAGGCTCTCTAGGTTGAATTGCAAACATACGACCCTGTCCCTGAGGAGGTGCATCACGTGCTGTAGCTACATTATTCCGTTGTTCTTGCCTTCGACCTTGACGTTGCCCCTCCTGAGTCTTCTCATAGGGGCAATCAGTAGCTTTATGCCCTCTCTCCTGACAGTTATAACATTTCCCACTAAATTTACTAGGTTCAGTCTGATTGGGTGGTGGTTGTGCAGTCACCACCACCCCTGTATCTGTGACTTCTTCACGTCCCTTGTTGTTAGAGGAAACATTACCTTTTTTTCTCTTCCAAGACTGATTATTCTGTTGATTCCCACCCTGAGAGTGACGGTTCTTTCCGTTACGGTGTAGATCATTCGATCCTTTCGAAGAGTTTCCACTACCCTTTTGATCAGCTTTACCCTCAAACTTTGGTTGCTCCCGTGATTTCTTGTGTGACAAATAGTCTTGCTCATGCTCTCTAACATACTCCACAGCCCTGGTATAAGTGTCAACCATATAATTGCCAACCAAAAATTTGAGATAATGGTCATTTAACCCATCAATAAACCTCAGTCTCTTCCTTCCTCAGTAGCCACCATATCTGGAGCAAACATTGAAAGCCTGGTAAACAATATCTCGTACTCAGTGACTGACATAGTGCCCTGCTTCAGTTCAAGGAACTCCTTCTCCTTAGCATTTTGAATACTCCTCGGAAAGTACTTAGCATCAAATATTTGGAGAAATTCTATCCAAGTCATTCCCGTAAAGTCTCTATCACGAGTGGTAGAAGTCCACCAACGGCGAGCATCTCCAAATAACTGAAATGCTGCCATTCTTGCTTTGAAAACTTCTGTACAAGCAGGTCCTATTGGTCGGAAAAAATTTTCCATGTCCTCCTTCCAAGTGTGAGCATCCAATGGGTCTCCTGATGATCCCGTGAACTCTATTGGGCCCATCTTCCTAGACTGATCAAACAAAGACGAGTAGTTATTCCATGTCCCTATAACAGGTGATTGTGCCAAATTTGGTGGGTCTTGCTTTGCCGGTGCAACACGATCTAACTGTCTACCTTGTAACCCCAATTGTTGATCCATTACTGTAGTTACTACTTGGCTGATCATCTGCGTTAGCTCTGCCAAATTTACGGTCACGTTCTGGTTCGCAGGAGGCGGTATTGTGGCGTTCTGATCCACAAGAGGTGGAACTGTCGCATTCTAATCCACAAGAGGTGGAGGGGTACCTTCCCGATTTGATTGATGGTTAGCTTCCGGGGATACATCTGCTAGTCCCCTACCACCACAGCCCCTGACGCCCCTACCTCGCCTGCCTCCCCTACTACTACCTCTTCCTCTGGCCATTTCCTATTACAAGGCAAAAGAAAAATATCCAAAAGCAAAATTGAAATAAGCATCTTAAAACCAAAAGCTCAATTAGAAAATAGTAGCTTCAATTTGAAAAATAACTTTGAATAGTGCAGCCAACACACGACATACACAATAAAACGTCCTAGGCTCACTCCCCATTGTCCCAAAAATATTAGAACTCTAAGCTCTGATATCAACTGTAACACCCCTATGTTTTACACAAGCCCGGCTGACACTTGTGCAAAAGTAGAGCGTATTTTTTTTTTTTTGAGGAACACATCCTCATGAATATAAGGGAACTTATCCCACCTGTACAATTAGAGAACACATCTCTGTATAGCTAACAGTTGCATCATTGCATTAGATTCATAAATAAATAAATAATCATAAAAAGTAATTTAATAAATTTACTTTAGAATCTGAAATGAAACATCCCAAGTCTTAAGCTTGGATACAAAACTTCAAAAACATCAGCTGAAAGAAGCTGGAGTAAAAATAAATAAGTAAATAGTAACCCAAGAAAAGATCACCCCCTCTTCCTCACTGCTAAGTTGCTTATTAAATGAACCAAAAAGAATTGATATGTAAAGGAAGAAAAGAGAAAAAGATGTGAGTTATTACCACCCACAAAAAAATCACACAGCTACTCCTCAAGATCTTCAATTCAATTGCTGTCCCGCTTGTTTCCTGAAATATTTAAACCACAGGAGTTAAACTCCCAACAAGTTCAGTCTCCCGAAAGGTGTAGCTCCATAGAAGTAATCCGAAGGTATAAAGAGAATTTTTTTTATAGGTAACTATTAACACATCAGGTTGACGCACAACCCTTCCACCACTCATCTTAATAAGGATATAACATAGAGCTGACACACAAGTTCCAGTACTCCTCCTATGGTTCAAACAAAAGTGAAAGTTTCATTTTTAGACCGCTAAAAGCAGATTAACTGTTGTTCAAATTCAGACTTGGCTACCATTCGAAACTAAGTTCTGCAAAGATAAACCTCCTTGCCTCATAACTTAGCTTCATATCAGTCCTCCCTTTTGGTAGTCATGATAGTACAATTATTCTAGTCAAGAAAACCAAAAGCATACACACAATTACAGCAACCTTAACATCTAACCACAACTTAAATATATGTCACTTTCTTTACAAAATATAATATGTACCTGCTCAGAATATTATCAAACAAAGGTGTAGTCCAATCACAAGCAAGTCATCTTCCAGCAACCTAGCTATGCTGTCCTGTTTCAACCCCTTTTTTTGAGAAGATAAGATGGACAGCTTAGTTGCAACTAAATAAGCCTATTGTCACACACTATCCATCCAACATTCACAAACATTGCACAAAACAGCATAAACCAGAAACATTGCACAAAATTATATAAATAACATTTTTTTTCTTCAGCAACTAAAAGTTTATAACGTACCTTAGGAAACCATATGATAGGATTATAATTAACCCACGATTTGAAACAGAAGAACATTATCGGACATGAGTTTAGATACAACAATTTATACACAAGCAGAGGTTTCCTATATATTTTAATAGTAGATGAAACAAATTAAAGTATGTTCTCCCTAAATTCGTTTTTTTTTTCTAGGGTTTCATACTACAACAAGGTAGGGTCTTACTTCTAGAACTATACAAATCAGAAAACAAAGTTCACTTGCCTCTTTCTTGTATGAGAAAATCGATGCCCTAGATCCTAGTTCTTCCCTCCTCTTTCAAGCCCTAAAGGATAAATCAAACCAAACCAGAAATTAAAGAAGGAAAGATAAGAAAACCAAAATTGATTTCAAGAGAAAAGATAAGGGAGACTCACCGGAGAGGCTGCGACCAAAATCTCCCTCTCTCACGTTTTCCCCTTCCCTCTAGTTCTCTCTCTATGCCGTCCCTCTTTTCTCTGTTTCGTCTCTCTATCTAGTTTTTTTTTTTTTTATGGAAAATGTAAAAAAAGTCCCTACAAAAAAGTCATTGTGATTTTAATCTTTTTTATAAATTTAGTCCTTAGTGGAACAGAAACTTTGGCTAAACACCCCCACACTTTCAAGTATTTGCAGTTAGGTTGTCTGCCTTTCCATAACTGATATGGAATACAATCTGTTTTCTTGTGTGGAACTCTATTTAAAATATGATTTGACATTAGCAGAGCTTCCCCCCACAAGTAATCCAGTAGACCAGAATTTATAAGCATGATGTTAATCATATCTTTTAAAGTTTTGTTTTTACTCTCCGCAATTCCATTTTGTTGCGGTGAGTAAGGTGCAGTTGTTTGGTGTATTATTCCAAATTCTGCACATATTTGGGCAAACAGTGATTCATATTCACCCCCTCTATCAGATCTAAGAATCTTGATTTTCTTATCTAACTGATTTTCAACTTCATTTTTGTACTTAACAAACATGTTTATTGCCTGATCTTTCCTATTTAGTAAATACACATAGTAGTAACGAGTACAATCGTCAATAAATGTGATAAAATATTTTTACCACTACGAGTTGGAAGTGACTTAAAGTCACATATGTTAGTGTGTATTAGACCTAAAGACTCAGTACACCTTTCAATTGACTGAAATGGTTTTTTAGCAAATTTTGCTTCTACACAAGTCTCGCACTTGTGAATATTTCCAATATCAAATTTAGGAATTAATCCTAAACTTGCCAACTTCTTCATCTTTTTAAAATTTATATGACCTAATCTATCATGCCATAAAAGTGGTGACTCAAGTAAATAAGAAAAAGATTCAACTTTATTAATAACAGATTTGCCAATTATGGCTACATTTGCCTTAAAGAAGCCATCACACAAATAACCCTTACCCACATACATACCACCTTTGGTCAGTATAAACTTATCAGACTCAAAGACCATCTTAAAACCTTTTTTTGCTAAGAACAGACCTAGAAATTGAATTCTTCCTAATATCTGGTACATGGAGTACATCATTCAAAGTAACATCTTTTCCAGAAGTAAACTTCAAAATTACTTTTCCTTGCTCTTCTACTACAGATGCAGATGAATTACCTATGAAAAGTTTTTCATTAGTATTCACTTTCTCATAAGTAGAGAACATATCTCTACTTATGCAGATGTGGCGGGTAGCACCGGTATCCACCCACCATTCTCTAGCATTATTGCTGAAACAACTGCAGATAGGTGCAGATTTTCAACATCTATTGTTATGTCTTCAGTAACATTAGCCTGAGGAGTCTTGTCCTCCTCGGTGTCTGCAATCTTTTGCAAAATGTCCTTTCTTCCCACAAACATAGCAGATTCCCTTGAACTTTTTGAAGCTTTTGCCTTTGGGTCTAAGATTGGAATTATTTGCCTTCCTTTTGTGAGAATTTTTGTTCTACTTTGAATTTTCTACCACATGTGCCTTAACATCAACGATAATGCGCTTGTCAGCTCCTCTGTTGTCTTCCTCGATCTTAAGCCTTATGATGAGGTCCTCCATATTCATATCTTTGCGTTTATGCTTCAGGTAGTGCTTGAAATCCTTCCACGCTGGTGGGAGCTTTCCAATAATGGCAGCAACTTGGAAAGATTCACTAATAACATGACCTTTTGCATAAATTTCATGTATTATAATTTGGAGTTCTTGAATTTGTTCAAGTACAGACTTATTATCTATCATCTTGTAGTCCATAAATTTTTCGACTACAAACTTTTTCAAACCAGCGTCTTCAGTATTATACTTCTTGTAACACCCCTTTAAATTAATTTGAATAATGAATGTTTGAAGGTCCCAAATTAGGGGTGGGTGCCCTTATAAATTCGTTTTGGTGTGGGGGCAAACTTTTAAGTACTAATTTTTATAATTAGTAATAGATAGATTTATAGTGGGGCCCTCTTTCTAAAAGAGTTTTCTTTTCTTTTCTTGTTAACACCCTGTTGTAATCGACTAGGGTAGGTTTTGTAAAAAAAGTCCCTAAAAAAAAAGTCATTGTAATTTTAATTTAGGGGTTTTGTGATTTTAGTCCCTATTTTTATAACCCTTATGTTTTTAATCCCTTGGATTAAAAACATTTGTGAATTTAGTCCTTAGTTTTTAAAAAGACAATACTAACCTTTAAAAACATTTTATTCCAAATATATCACATATCTAAAAATCATTAACGGTCGACTTCATCACTCCGGCGACCGGCGACCGGCGACCTGCGACCTCCACTCCGGCGACCGGCAACCTCCTCTCCGGCGACCGACTCTCCGGCGGCCGGCCGACCTCCGACCGACGACCTTTTCTCCGGCGACCGGCGGCTGTGAACTCCTCACCGGCAGTCCAAATCTGAAATTTTTCAAAAGTGCAAGTTCAGACTTGCAGTTCAAGTTCAGACTTGCAAGTGCAAGTTCAGACTTGCACTTTTTTTCCAGTTAAAAAAAAAAAAAGTGAACAAGGGTATCTTAGGCATTTTTTAAAACTTAGTTTACACATTTTTTAAATTTTTAGGGACTAAAATCATAACACTATAATTTTTTAAGGACTAAAATCATAAAGTTTTAAAAAATAAGGATTAAAATTATAAAAGTATTTTAGTGAGGGATTAAAATCATTGGTCCCCTAAAAAATAAGGACTTTTTTTACATTTTCTATTTTAATTTTTATTTTATAAATTTAGTCCTACTTTTATGACTTTTATGTCCAAACCTAAGAAGAGAACAAAACTTGGACCAAAAACGATTGACTGTTATTTATTGGATATGCAGAAAATAGTAGTGCTTTCAGATTTTTAGTATTTAAATCTGAAATAAATGATATTCATGTGAACACTATTTTAGAGACACGTGATGCCGTATTTTTTGAAAATGTGTTCCCACATAGAAAGGATCACGTTGGCACTTCACATAAAAGGACACATAGCATGTCTACTAAAAGTGAAGAACAACTAAACTCTTCAGTCGATGAAGAACCTAGAAAGAGCAAAAGAACTAAAATTTCTAAGTCTTTTGGCCCAGACTTTTTAACTTATATGTTATAAAGTGAGCCTCAAACTTTTAACGAAGTAATGTCTACACCCGAAGCACCTTTTTGGAAGGAAGCAGTAGACAGTGAGATTGAATCCATTTTAAGCAATCATACTTGGGAATTGGTAAATCTCCTTCCGGGAAATAAACCAATAGGATGCAAATGGATTTTCAAAAAGAAAATAAAACCTGATGGTTTTTTTGACAAATATAAAGCTAGACTAGTAGCTAAAGGATATCGTCAGAAGGAGGGACTAGATTATTTTGACACTTACTTACCAGTAACTAGAATAACATCAATTAGGATGTTAATAGCCATAACAGCTATATATAATCTAGAAATACATCAAATGGATGTAAAAACTACGTTTTTAAATGGTGAGTTAAACAAAGAAATCTATACGGAGCAACCATAAGGGTTTCGAGTTAAGGGACAAGAACACAAAGTTTGTAAACTTGTTAGATCCCTCTATGGACTCAAACAAGCTCTAAAACAATGGCACGAAAAATTTGATGTTGTTATGGTCAAAAATGATTTTCATATCAATGAATGTGATAAGTGTGTCTATTACAAAAAATTTAAAAAAGCATGTGTAATCGTTTGTCTATATGTAGATGACATGCTTATATTTGGGACTAATATAGAAATTATTAAGTCCGCAAAAAGAATGCTTACAAATAATTTTGATATGAAAGACCTTGGTGTGGCAGATGTTATTTTGGGCATTAAAATAACTAAATCATCTGATGGGACTGCATTATCTCAAACACACTATATTGAGAAAGTAATAGAAAGGTTTAAAGAACATGGAATTAAAGGAACATCTAGTCTTTTTATTCCGTCCCTTTTATTACATAAGAATATTGGTCTTAGTATATCCCTGTTAGAGTATTCTCGTATAATAAGACAGTTTAATGTATATCATGAACTGTACAAGACCAGATATCACCTATTCTGTCAACAAGTTGAGCAAATATACAAGTAACCCAGGGAAGAGTCACTGGGAAGCTCTACTCAGAGTATTAGGGTATTTAAAAAACACCACTAATTATGCATTACATTATAAGAAATATCCAAGTATACTTGAGGGATATAGTGATGCCAATTGGATATCTAACGCAAATGAGTCAAATTCAACCAGTGGATATGTTTTTCCCTTGGGAGGTGCTGCGATCTCATGCAAATCTTCTAAACAAACATGTATAGCAAGATCCACGATGGAATCCGAGTTTATAGCTTTAGATAAAGCTGGTGAAGAAGCAAAGTGGCTTCGACAATTTTTAAAAGACATACCATATGCATACATTGTGACAACCAAGCAGCATTGTGCAGAGCATAAAATTTTATGTATAACAGTAAGTCATGACATATATGTCGTAGACATAATACCATGAGGCAGTTGCTCTCTAATGGAATTGTTTATATTGATTTTGTGAAATCAAAAGATAACCTTGCGGATCCATTTACTAAAGGATTATCTAGAGAGAGAATAGATTGCGCATCGAGAGGAATGGGTTTAAAAGCCTAAAATTCAACGAGTTACCTTATATAGAAACCTAACTTAGTGACTGGAGATCCCACGATCTAAGTTCAATAGGACAACTAGTTATGAGTAACTTAGTTATGAGCACTTGAGTGTAAAATAATTTTCCATTCCTATGATGCAAGAAGTGCAACCTACAGAGATAAAATAGGATAAGCTATACTTTTAATAACAGATATATCTTGTTAAACACAAGTGGGGTACGGTAGGATACCTTTTATAGGATGCGGTCACCTATGTAAGTGAGAGCTGGGTTGGCTCTATGAGAATTCTATAAGGCTGGTTCTCTAGTAGCACTCGCAGAACCAAAATTGTTCAGGACCAAAATGAACACAACTGAGAACTGAATTTGAATAGAAACAATGTTGTGTATAGTTTATTTTCTGGTTTTATATTAACAGCTGATAGTTCAAGATGGAATATTTCACTGATTGGCCAAGTAAATCCGATAAACTTTTAGTAAGGAAGGTTCAAAGTGTAAACTACCTATCATGATGCAATATTGTTTCAATTGTACTCTTCGACTTTTCCGTGTCTTATGTGTCTTTTCGACTATTTCCATTCATGTGGGGGATTGTTGGAAAATCTAGTTTTTTCAATATAATTTTTAATATATATATATATATATATATATGAAAAATCTAGTTTTTTCATATATATATTTGCATTTATTTATAAGTGGGTCCCATCCGTTGTTGCTGAAACTAATTTTGTTTGAATTGGAAATTAAGTCTCAAAAGTGTCCTTTGAATGGAGTCTGTTAGTGAAGGTGGATGGTCCCTCATAGGACTGATTATTAAAAAAATTGAAAGGGTTTTATTTCAATCATTGTGTCTGCTTACAAAACCCATTCTTTAAAGCTTTCCAACAAATGTGTTCAAACACATTTCAACGTAAACAGACACATCATTGCCTATAAATTGTGTCTGAACCTGGCCTGTTAAACATACAATTAATTTTAAGAGCAATAATTCTTCCTTATCTCCTTCTCTCTGTCGAAGAGTGTTCTTGTTCAGTTTGCATAGGCTTCACTATTTCTGTATAAATTAGTGTAAGTGAAAGACTGTTGTATCTTGGGAGACTTCCATCCAATTACTGTTTGCATCATTGCAGGGGTGGTAATATTGTCTTAAGGAAATTGCTTCAGCAAGCCTCAGTCTATTTCCTTCTTTGATAATAGTAAGTTATTTTCTATTCTCATTCTTCTTCTCTATTAGAATTTATTTCGTATAAATTCTATTCTTCCTTTTGTAAGAATTTATTTCGTAAAAACACTTTCTTCTTTTAATTTGAATTTATTTTGTATAAATTCTGTTATTAGGAATAATTTTAGTAATTATTTCAAGTCCACACAGATTAGACCTAACAAAAAGCACCTTGTAGTTTGTTATCTACTATTGAATACACAATAGTTGACACAAAATAGGCAAATTTAGAGATACTTCACAGGCATATCTTGTGCATGTCTTTACTATATACAAGCTTTCCATTTTGTTAAATTAGAGAATCTTGCATCTGTTGTATTACTTCATATTTCTATCTTTTCCAGAGGGTTTAACAACTAAAGTTGTACTAAAGAAGGAAGAAAGAGGAAAGACTACACATATCTTTAAAAGTTTTTAACTCTATAAATTACGCATATTAAATTGCAAAAGTTGAAGGTTCTAGAGGATAAAACACAACAAATAGGATAAAGATTACATATAAATTCTAAGCTCTATAAATTCTGCAATTCATAATAAGAAAATTGCAGGTGTTGGTGAACTACGTTACCATAACTAAAATGTGCTTTATAGTATAAGTAGCAACAAATTTGTTGTTTTGCTAAATTAAAATCAATGGCCCAACTAGTGTTAGAAAGGTGTAAACCTGAGGGGAGAAACCAATGAGTATCAAAAACAAGTTTTGCCAAAAACATCCACAATGCATGAGTTATATACATGGAATGTGTATATAAGTATATAAATGAGTCCAAAATGATTTGCAAAATGAGTCTTACTTAAAATATTTTTAAATGATTTCAAAAAACATTTCAAAACAAAACCTGAGCACTACCTCGGCATGAATCGAGATAAGGGCGCATACCTCAGCACTACCTCGGGATGAATCGAGATAAAGGCAATTAAACTTTAAAGAGCTAAAAACTTGACATAATCTTTAAGAGAAAATACCTACCAAGTCTCTTAAAACTTGAGAGATATGCAAGAGGATGAATTCTCGATAGAGACGACGAGATCTCTAAAGAGTGAAAAAGCCTTAGCATATTTTTCAAGAATGAGACATACAAGAGGATGAATTCTCAATGGAGACGATGAGATCTCCAAAGAGTAAAAAATCCTTAGCATCTCAAAAAGACATATTTTCAAATAGAGCCAGACCTGCAAAATGAAGGATTCACAATAGAGACGACGAGATCTTCGAAAAAGTGAAGAAGCCTTAGCAATTCCCGTTCTCTTTTAGAACATCTTTAAAGAAGTTACCAGTGAAGAAACGCATTTCTTTAAACCAAATTGAGTGCCATTTTACTTTGGCAATCGACCAGCAAGCAGACCTCTGCAAAGAGGGGCAACTGTAGACACCCCAATTTGGTTCACCTAAAACATCTCAAATATTATGTTAAAACAAGCTAAAATTTGCTGAAGTAATTCTCGACGAACCGAATCTGTTGAAAAATAATTCTCGACGGACCAAATTTAACGAAAATTGAAAAAAAGCTCTAGAAAACTTTGGAACATCCCACAAAGGGCTGAACCGACTTAGAAGTTCTCGGCGCATCTTCAAGGTGCGCTAAGAACTTTCAGGGTTCTATAAATGGGACCCTCCCATTCAGAGTTCATGTCACACCCCGACCCCGGACTCCCAATGGTCCGACCCACTTATCGAGTCGAATCCACGACCCAGGCCTTGGAGCGTGAACTAGGGTTGAAAAGAAGCATCTAATACCTAGTTGAACACTATTTAAAACCTTTAATTCACTGGGTTTAGTCTCTACTAATTACTATAATTGAGTTTTAAATACTTAGGGTCTTCAAATAACAGGTTAAGGACTAAACTATTTGAAATAGTTGTTGTTAGAGTTATTGCATTAGTAGTGAACTTCAGGCCTTTTCTCCCTAGCCAAAATTCGGATTCCTATGTGGTAAAGTTATCTAGAAACTAAACAAATAGATCTAAAACTCTTATGTTTTGATACAAAGCTAATTCTCTACAATTTTATACAGAAACTATGTTTAACGCAGGCCATTACAGAAATTCTGGAGATTTCAGCAACTAAGGTCCAATTTGGGGTAGACTAAAAGTCAGCTTGATAAGTTCTGAATGTGATGAGATTTTCTAAGGTTTAACTTCAGAGCCTAATGAATAACTTTACTGAAGATAAGACAATGATTTAACCCATGCATCATCTAAGTAAACATCATAACATTCATACATATCATATTAAACCAAAACTATCATACTGTCTATCTTCATTCAAACCAATCATGTCACAAGTATTCATCAATGTATATATATATATATATATATATATATATATATATATATATAAAACTAAGAAATCAAATCAAGTTGAATTCAGAACATATAAAGTAAACAAAACAAAACCCCATATTCTCAGTGATCTAGAAACTATCATCTTCATCTGTCTCGGTTCACGGAGTAGTACGTACTTTTAGTTCTTTGCTTTTTTTTAAGTCCTCTAGTGACACTTCATGTTCTTCCTCTTGTTCCTATAAGGGGGCTAAAAACGTAGGGTAAGCAAAGCTCAGTAGGTATAACTAAAATCTAGGTTGATGACTTAACACCCTTTCTCAGAAAATCATAAGTTTTTTTGCCGCAAAAACCTCATCCAAACAATGTCTCTTTGAAACCATCTTTGAAATCCTCTTACATACACTCTTTTTTTTCAAATCTATTCCACCATCTAAGTTTGAACTCTCAAATACACTTTTGGAAATACTTTTGAAAACGACTTTGGTGTCATCGAAAACAGGTTTATTTTTTTTTAAAGATCAACAACTATAAAGAGATAAACATAATTCAACTATATATAATAATGTATGCAGCAACCTATATTCTCATATTATTATATATATTAGTTATTAAATCTTTCTACTTTTCGTCAGGGCAGTTGCGGCAGCCTACCAATGGCTCCCGTCAATTTTGGATGGATTCGGATAAACCACTCTTGTGGAGATGCCACTAGGGCATTAACACGCCAATTAAGATAAAAACACGTCCCTTTCTGGGAAAAACTGACGATTAGATATATTTGATATCATGATTCACCTCTTTTGCGGAGTCACGTCACTAAAACAATCACTAAACATCTCACACTTGACCAAGGTTTTTTTTAAACCTCTCATCTTCCATATCGCCATACCTCTCTTATGGAACACAACACATACCTTACTTTGGTATTATTTTGATACCATCATGGGTATCCTAATCATGGTTACTAAGGCAACGAACCTCACAATCCAAATGTCTCTTTTAAAACCTTTCATCTTTCACTTTAACTTCGTAGTTGTTTTTAAATCAACACTCATGATCACACATCTAAAACCCAATGCAATTTTATGCAGAAAACCTTTTGAAAATATTATATACTTTTATAAAACAAGTTTGAAAAATAAGGTTTTAGGATAGTGGTTCTCCTACCTTTTTTGCTTAAAATCCACGAGGCTTTGACTCGATCTTCCTTCTTTAAGCTTTAAGAAACTCTAAGCTTTCTTCAAAAACTTGCAGGATTTTTTTCTTCTTCAACTTAAGCTTGAAAAAAATTGAGAAAAGATTCAGAGAGAGAGAGAGAGAGAGAAATCGGCTAAGCTAGGGGCTAGGGGTTTTTCTTCTTCTTCTTCTTCTTCTTTTTTTTTGAAAATTGAAGAGGGTTTTTGTGTGGAGAGGGGAGCACGACCAAGCCCCCTATTTATAGGGTTCGACCAGCCCCCTCCACCCCCTTAACTAGTTCTAATCCAATCCTAACTCTAACCCTATCTCTATCCTAAACAAAGTCTATCTCAAACTCCTTCATTTATCTCTTTATTATTATTCAAACTAACTAATTTATATATATATATGGGACAATTTATACACTAGTAATATTAGGTTTTAATTATTTTAGATGGCTAGGATTAAATCCTTAATCCATCTAACGGTTCACATTAAATACTACAACTTTTAGATAATTAAGGAAACCTATATATTTTTGGAAACTATTTTTAATTGCTAGGATTTAGTAACTTTTAATCTAATGGTTTAGGTTTATTCCTTTTCCATCAAGGTTTAGTATTTATCATTATCTAAATATGCTAGCAATTATCTTTAAATTAGTAATTATCTAATTTTTAAAAAATTACTAAAATTTTGGTGTTTATCTAAATTAGGAAGTTTAGATTTTTAGGAAACTTAATTCCTTTAAATTAGGTGGCGCACAAGGCCGCCCCTTGTGCCCACGTTTTTGTCATGTGAAGCCCACCACTTGGTCGCCCCTTATCTAAATTTGCTAATTACACCCAACTACCTCATCTCATTTCATTTCCATTTTCATTTTATTTTTATTTTTCATTTCTCATTTCTCATTTCATTTCTAATGAAATTCTAATGTTTCAAAATGATCCTAACCTAATGGTTTATTCCATTATTTTTCATTTCTAAGTTTCCATCCTAGGGCTTAAAGTATCCACTAACATTTCTAGCTCCAAAATTTTATTTCTAGGTTCATTTCATTTCTAGGTGACTTATAGGATTCCTATGTTTTTTAAACTCTTAGAAATGATTATTGTTTATGGGTATTCTAAGTTATAAGTTCGTTCCTACATTGAGTATAGGTCAATGTAATCCTAGTTTTCATTTTATTTCTTCGGTTTTCCAAACCGAAAGTTCATTTCTAAGATTTTATGGCTCATTTCTATAAGAAAACCCCTAATCTCTCTCTCAAAAAGTTTTGAAAACATTTGGTTTTGTTTTGAAAATATTTTAAAAACACTTGAAAAACTTTTATGCAAGACTCTCATGCAAAACTCATTTTGCAAAACATTTCAAAACTCATTTCCTTTCTTGTATACATTTTATGTATACAACTTATGCATTGTGGATGGTTTTTGGCAAAAAATCTTGTTTTTTCGATACTCTTTTGTTTCTCTCCTTAAGGTTCACCTTTCTAACACTTGTTGGGCCTATTTTGGGTCTACGGGCTTTAAACCCATGCTTAAGTCTAAGTGGAAAAATCTCAGGTGCTACAGTTCGTGTTTACCTTTGAAAACTTCTAAATCACGAGTATGGATCATTTTAAATACGTTCGAAGTACAAAAATCTCTTCGAGGGCCACCTACTGCCCTCGGGACGAGGAAATTCTCTTCGTGGGCCACCTGCTGCCCTCGGGATGAGAAGTTTTAGAGAGAAATAGTAACCAACCTCTGCTCAAATTTAAACCATCAAGCCTTTAAAACTTTTGAGAAATAGTAACCAACCTATTCCCAAATCTCGGTTCAGCCAAGAAGGGCTCAGATAAGCTCGAAACCTTTAAACTCTTTAAATTCAAGATGTAATCTGTTCAAGTCTATGTAATCCTTCAAGTCGATGTCAATACACTCAATTTTCAAGAACAATATCAATATATTTGTTGTTTTTATAGAAGATATACCCTAAATACCATAATTGTAAAGTAGAGACCGACTTCGGTCGGGCGGTTGTCGGGTGCTTAACATCTTCCCGACCTGTAATAGGACTTCTTTCTTAGAATCTTAATCGAAACACAGACCAAGTCAAAAGAAAATATGTTGTTTAATCTCCCACAAAGAGGTTGAAAAGTAAATTTTCTACTATAGGGCCCTGATTCCCTTAAATTTAGGTGGCGAATCTAAACATTTCATACAATCAATAAAAATATAAAAATGAGCAAGTTCTCCCCTCAACGAGACAATGAGAGCTCCAGAGCGCGGAGACTCGAACCTCTTCCCCCGAAAGAGGAGAGAGATAAAACGAACGTCGTGCTCGGGCGGTGCAAAAACCACAACGCCATAGCTGGCGACTCTGCTGGGGATTACCTATATGAGTCCGACTTGAAAAATAATTAGGGGTATATTTTTAATATCTTTTGTAGAATACACTTCTCTCTAAGAAAGAAAAAAAAAGCACATACACACTTCATGCACTCATTCATATGCATATGCATTGATCTATGATCATCCTATAAGAAAACTTGTGGGCTTACGTACACTGACTCCCGACTGAAAGGTCATATGGGGTATAGCAGTTGAAACACCGCAGCTTTAGCCTAGTACTTAAGACCAACTTCGTGTTGCGAGGTATATCTTGCTGAGGTACTTAAGCCATACCTATTACTTTCTAGTCAAAACTCATATTCCACGCATAAAAACCTACAGACATAAACCTGTGAGGGGTTGTTGTTATGTTGTATAAATAATTGAGACACAAAAGGCTGATACTACTAAAAGTACATACCTCATTCAACATAAATCAACAAGCAATTCTAAAAGCCTCGCAGGTAAGTCTCCGGTATGTGTAGTTCTTGAAGAACCCATTCCTATTCCAACTCTTTTAATTTGTCCATTCACAAAAGATTTCTTTATTGTTACTAACATGGTTACCGGACTCATTACCGGCGAATCTTCAGCCGGTCAACAAGAAAGAATGTCCTGAAAAGGACGATGGTTGGGTCACCCTCGTCTGAGGAGGGAATGCCTTGATCCACTTAACTTTTTACAGTTGTTTTAAATTTAACCTTATTTTAAAAAAAGAAAAAAATTAAAAAAATTTTACAAATTACCAAAAAAAAATTGAAAAAAAAAGATTTTGGAAAAAAGAAAATTTTTTGATCTGACACCTGGAAGTGAGGAAGATACAATATCCAGGGATGGCTATAGGGAAATCATGAAAGAAGAAATTCTATATGAAATCCTCAAGTCATTAAACCAACATGAAGATAGGCTTGAATCAGTCAAGGAAGAAATCGAAGTCGTGAACTTGAGTATGATAGATGAGCCTCAAACGGTTAAGATCGAAACTACCTTGTCCCAAGATAAGCGGAGAGCTATGATCAAGTTGTTAATATAGTACATGAATGTACCAGGACTTGATGCAAGCATCATCGAGCATCAGTTGCAAAAATATCCAAATGTTATGCCAGTGAAGCAGAAATTCAGAAAAATAAGATCAGAATAGTTTGTCAATATCAAAGAAGAAATCTCAAAGCAACTACACACCAATTTCTTAGTCTCGATTAAATACTGAAGTTGGTTGGCTAATATAGTCCTCGTACAGAACAAAGATTAGCAAGGTTTGAATGCACATCAATTGCGAGAGCCTATTAGTCGAGCCTGTAAGCAAAGGATATCTCTCATTTTTAACAAGTCGAATAATTCAACAAATGTGACTTGGTGCTCACAGAAGTCCAACTGGTCCTACACACTGATCCCAAGGGAACGACCTTGCATCATCAAGAAGTTTTCACAGGAATGGCAGTCTACCTCATGGACGCAATTTCAATGAACTACAAAGGCTTGCAAATGCCGATCAACTCAAGATATACTACGCAAGAGTAAGTTGCTCAACTCCTAAACTATGGCAAATGAAACCATTGAGGCTCATTAAAGAGATGCCACTTTTCATAGACTTGAAATCCCATAAATGCATCCCAATGTCAAGAATCAATACAGCCAAAAGCCAAGTTTGAGCCTTAGCCTATTCTTTTACCAGTCACAAATATATCTCTCAAAACTAGGAAAATATGCCCTTAAACTAGGTCAGGTATTCAAAAAAGAAAAATCAAGAAATACAAGAAAAATCATGTCCATACACAGTACATAAATCTAGGGGCATATATTTTGTAAGAAAATCCAAAAATAATGGAAACGTTCTGAGAAAAATCCAAAAAAAGGCAAAAACATAAAAGCCAAAAAAAACTCAAAAAAATCAAAATCCAAAATAAACGTCCCTCATCAAAGTCTAGGGGCAAAAACAAGAGAGAAAACCTAGTTGAAAGAAAAAAACAAATAGAATTTTTGAGACTCAATCCCTTCTTTTCAAAGCCTTTCCCAAGCCTCACTACAACCTATAGAAAGACCTCTTTGAGTCTTAAAAGTAACAAATATCCTTGGTAGAGGGGAATAGCAATGAACTCTAAAAAATGAAGAAGAGATAAAAATGCAAAAACAGAAAAAAATCATTGTGAGAAAAATCAGGACTTGAAAAAATTTGATCGACTTTTGCAGGTTTCAACATCTCAAGAGAATCCATTCCCAGCTAAGCTAAGCCAAGATGAGCACCAAGGAGAATAAGTCGGCAACATCCAAGATAGGGGCATAGCTCGTCTCACGCTGCGAAAAACAACAAGGTCAGAAACTCTTCACCTCAGTCCAAGGTCAAGTTAGTCTCAATCAAGACTGTGGCAAGGTAAGTCCAAGTAAAAAAGCAAGCACTTCATATCATCCAAGACTAGTAAAAGGCCTATCCATCAAAATGGTCATCAATATCCTTGGATACGTTATCTTCCTTATAAGCATTGTCAATCTCATATTTTATCGCGTTTAACCAATTTTCAAAAATCTTCAAAAAAACAAAAACATTTTGTTTTCAAGCCCTTGTTTTCTAGGAGCCTATGATGAAAGATCTAGGATATTGGGAATGTGCTACGCACTGCTCAAGTTAGGCATCTAAGGCAAAAGTTCTAAAAAACAAGTGCATTTTTACTTTCAAAATAAATTGTTCAAATATATAAAAAAAATGCAAAAAATATACTTTCCTTGAGTTCACAGGTACCAAAAAGAATATCATATATAAGAGTTGTTCAAGAAAGATACAGAGATGGTTCAAAATTCTCTTATTGCCTTCAACCGCGACAACACGTCAAAGTAGTCAATGGCTCTGCATCTTCAAAAGAAAATAACCAAGCAGAATTCAAAATGCAAACCTCAAAAGCCAAAATCCAGAACTCAAAAGATAGAGTCCGGTCAATGCACATCCAAAATGCACATCTCATCACCTTTTGTCATCAAATTGGAACTAATCTCCTTTCAACAGTTCTAACAAATTCAAGCCACCACATTTTTTTAAAGTGGAACTAGTTGTGCAAACTCATCAGTTCTACATTTACATCTAACATCAAGCACCAAAATCAAGCACCAAAATCAAGCATCAAAATTAGGCATCAAAATCAAGCATAAAGATCAAGCATCAAAATCAAGCATCAAGATTAAGCATCAAGATCAAGCATCAAAATCAAGCATCAAGATCAAGCATAGAGAAAGCATCAACATCAATCAAGTCAGCAAAAAGCAATCCAGAAGCACTCGTTTGAGCAAACATCAAGCATCATCATAGGAAGGCAAATATGTACAATCGCTTAGACCAGCGAAGTCAAAGCAAACAAAGATACATCAGAAAGAGCGAAGAGCAAAGATCCGAAGCGTCAATGTACGAAGGAGCAAAGCATACGTAAGCCCTACCTTGGCATGAATCGAGATAAGGGCAATTAAACTTTAAAGAGCTAAAAACTTGACACAATCTTTGAGATAAAAATACCTACCAAGCCTCCCAAAACTTGAGAGATATGCAAGAGGATAAATTCTCGATGGACGACGAGATCTCCAAAGAGTGAAAAAGCCTTAGCATCTCAAAAAGCCATATTTTCAAATAGAGCAAGACCTACAAGATGATGGATTCACACTAAAGACGACGAGATCTCCAAAAAGTGAAGAAGCCTTAGCAATTTCCGTCTTCTTTTAGAACATCCTTAAAGAAGTTACCAGTGAAGAAACGTATTTCTTTAAATCGAATTGAGTGCCATTTTACTTTGGCATTCGACCAGCAAGCAAACCTCTGCTAAAGAGGGGCAACTGTAGACACCCCAATTCTGTCCACCAAAAAATCTCAAATATTATGTTAAAACAAGCTAAAATTTATTGAAGTAATTCTCGACAGACTGAATTCGTCGAAAAATAATTTTCGATGGACCAAATCAGTCGAAAATCAGAAAAAAGCTCCAAAAGACTCTGGAACAGCCCACAAAGGGCTGGCAAGGTACGTTCTGAACTTTCAGGGCCCTATAAATAGGACCCTTCCCCTTTGTTATTTTTCATTCAACGTTCATTTTTTCCTTTGAAAACTTCTGAATCACGAGTATGGATCATTTCAAGTACGTTTAGCCTTCCGAGTCTTTTAGTTTCAAGTACTTAAGTTCGAAGTAGAAAAAATCTCTTTAAGGGCCACATACTGCCTTCGGGACGAGGAAATTATCTTCGTGGGCCACCTACTGCCCTCGGGATGAGAAGTTTTAGAGAGATAGAGTAACGAACTTCTGCCCAAATTTAAACCATCAATCCTTTAAAACTTTTGAGAAATAGTAAACAACCTCTGCCCAAATCTTGGTTCAGCCAGGAAGCGCTCAGGTAGGCTCGAAATCTTTAAACTCTTTAAATTCAAGATGTAATCTGTTCAAGTCTATGTAATCCTTTAAGTCAATATCAATACACTCAATTTTTAAGAACAATATCAATATATTTATTGTTTTTGTAGAAGATATACCATAAATACTGTAACACCCCGAAAAAAAATTTAACCCTTAAATTTTTGTTGACCCAATGACCCATAAGTATTATTTTGTTGCATGTGTGCCAAAAGGTAATTTTACTATTCACTAACCACTTATAGAGTTAAGGTATATATATATATCTATATATATGTGTGTGTGTGTGTATGCATATAAGTATGTATAAATATGTGATGAACTTATCTACATGTATACCTATATATTAGAATATACTTATTAAATACATATCTACAAATGCATATGTTTTCTTTTGTTTTTAGAAATTAAGTTTAAGTCACAAAATAATTATCTACATATATATAATAAAATAAAATAAATTGAGTAAATAAATAAATAAATAATAATAATAGATTTACCACCATTATAATGGCTAGTCCACCACCACTAAATGATGGCTAGTCCACCACCACTAAATGATGGCTAGTCCACCATTATAATGGCTAATCCACCACCATTAATTTTTATTTTCATCCACCACCTTAGATTCCATTTTCATCTATATAAAGAGGTAGTTTGTGAAGACAAATATGGTGTAAGTTAAGAGAGAATTGAGAAGAGAGAAATAGGAAGAGAGGAAGGAAAATTAAGAGAAGAAGAATTTGAGAAGATCACCACCCTCTTAGATAATTTTTAGCTATCAAAAGTAGGTCTCATTGAACCATTTCTAGTGGGATGTTTTATCGATTACTTTTGAAATTTTATGAAAATGTTCATCTCTTAAGATATATGTATGCATGATAAGTTTTTATTATTGGATTGCATCATATGTTATAAATTGTATAACATATGTATTAATCATGATTTTAAGATTTTAAGCATATAATGGTTCTTAATTTAGGTATTCATGAAAGCTTAAGTTTTGGACTAATTTTTGAGTTGGTTTATCCACAACTAATGGAATAATTATTGGACTTATTTTACACAAATAATAGATCTGTTTTTAGGTTAGTTTTACTAACAACAATGAACGGATTTTTTTGTATTTTCGATATGAAATTGTAAATTCTCGTTTTTACTGCATAGTTGCTATTTTATCGACCACAACTTCTTCGTTATAGAACCAAATTGAGTGATTCCAACTCTCATATGTTTTTAACATATATATGTATCTCCTGTAAAATTTTTATAATTTTTGGAGCTCATTTAATATATGTTTTTAAATCTGAAATTTACCTTTGAGTTTTGATAAAATCAATTTTGCTGAGAAAGCCCTAAAGATTGGTATTTTTCTTCTAGATTGATTTACTTTCTGGTTTAATGCTATGAATAAGAATTATACATTTATCTGTTATCTTTCCAATACTTTTGGAATCACCAAAATCCAATTTGTAAATAATCCACAGCGACTGTTTTCGTTAAACTGCACATTTCTGAAATCTGAATTCTCGGTTTTACTGCACAGCTGGTACAAAAATGGGTATAACTTCCTTTGTATAATTCTGAATTGAGTGATTTCAGTTCCTATACTTTCATGACACATATATCTACCTTTAGTATAAATTTTAGCACTTTTGGTGTTTGTTTAGTCAGTTTATTAGACCTCTTAAATTGACCTTATGTACAACTCTTGTTCTTATGTAATACGCCTAAAAATCGTCTTTTGGTTCTCCTCTTGTTATTTAACTCCTCAACCTGTTTGTGTATGTTAAGGGTAAACTTTTTGTGGCCAATATTCACTAACACAAAGCCGTAATCTTGTAAATTTAATGAACCCTTTTATGCTTAACGATTTCTTTTGAATTTAAGTTAGATTTCGAATTCCATTTATGTTTGTTGCTCACAAAACTGTTTTGAAATTTAAATGACGAATTTTAGAATTCCAAAGACAGATTTGGTATCAAATTTTTATAATCTCATCGTGATGGTTTATTTCGAGGTTTAAATAAATTATTACATTATTGCATTAACCCAACTTCTTGGTGACAAGATGTATTATGGTTGCTCGAGTATTGTTGGTTTTAAACTCGATTTTGAAATAAGATCCAAAGAATATGAAAGGTTTTGGTTAACATATTCATTATGCATTAATATGGGATCTGAATTCCATAAGAGAGAAGGCTCGATGAAACACCCTTATTGACTGGGACAGTGATTTTCCCTTGGAGTTTAATACTCCACCATCGATGGTTGTGGTTCCTGAACCAAGGATCAAAATCGGAATGGGTGATGTGGTTTCTGAAAGACCAAGGATCAAAATCGAAAAATTTGTATAAGATTATATTTTTCATGATTATATGCCTCGTGGTTATTCGAAGCATTTCTTTACTTGAGAATTTTTATTAACTACTTATTTGGTGTTTTATCGCTTAGTGTTTAGCCGCTGCCCACTAGGGGTGGGGAGATGAACGTATTGAGTTTTCTCACTGTTGTTGATAATCCTGCAGATTTCTTAAATAATGGAGATGTGTCGAATACACATGAATAGGATGATTAAAAGGAGTGATGATTTAAAGCTTCGTGTCTCATGTTATGTTTAGATGTTTAAAACTGTGGAACTTATATTTTCTATGTTTTATTTTGTCCTACTAGCTTGAAATATTGGTGATGAACTATTTCACCATGTGATAACTATCATCGGGTGTGTTTATCTTAAGTTTGCTAATAATTATATGAATTAAGTGTGCTTGTTTTATATATATTTATTGTGATGACTAAACTAGTTTATTTTTCGACTTAACACCGTGAGTTCTGGGTTATTAAAGAAGATGGCCCATGATCCAGAATTTGGGGTGTTACAACTTGGTATTAGAGCAATGATATTAGATCTAAGTGGTCCTATAGGATGAGTCTTGCTATGCTTGCTTGTTGTTTGCCTGATTTATATACTAAAACCTAACATTGAATTTTGTATGTGTGTCACTTGATTTCTTAACTTGTTTGCTTGTTTTTGTATATAAGCAAGTATAATAGAGGACGAGCAATTCTCTCTGCTTGCCAACTCTAGGAATTTAACCCTCGGTGTCGAGACTCAGCCAACCGATGGGAATCAAAACATGTGGCGCGGTTGACTCGGTGGATACCCGTGACTCCCAATGCCTAAACCCTAAGTGGGGATCAAAGTGGTTAGAATTAAGAACCTACGATCTTAGAACGAGAAAATTCTATCCATCCAAACATAATCGATCTATTAGCTTTTGGATTCCTGATAGAAGTTTGACGGAGATTACTTCTGTCAAGAAAATTACTGGTGGTCGACCACTTAAACTGAAGGTAAAATTGGGCAAGAAACAAGACCCAATTGAATTATTTAATCTTTTTCGAGATCAAATCGATTATGAGGATGACAATAGGAGGACTTTTAGTTACATTCGAAATCGGCTTAACAACTTTAAATCTGAGGAGATTTTAGAAAAGTGATCTATACCCATTCACATATATACTAGCTTTAATTGTAGTTATAATATTGTGTGGTTGTGTTAAAATAATGGATCTTCTAGTACTAAATAAAATAAGCTTTTGTATGATGTGCAATCAAGTGTTTGAAGACCATTGAACCAATTATCATTTGGTTGTACTCACAATTGTATCCTTGTAGGATATGGCAAGGGGTGCAAATCAAGATGATGCCTTAGCTCAAGCTCTCCACGAAATGACTGAGGCCTTACGTGAGAGGCCTCTTGTTTCACCTGAACTAAGTGAAGAAACTCGGACGATGACTATAATCTGAGAATTTCATCGCTATGACCCTCCAAAGTTTAAAAGAACTACAAAACCCCTCGAGGCTGAGAACTGGTTAGCTGATTTGGAGAAGAGAATGGACTTCTTACGTGTGGATGATATGCTTCGAGTGGACCTTACTGTGTACTTACTCACTGAGGAAGCCAATCATTGGTGGTCATTGACTAAGCGCACAAAAGAGGTACGTGGAATGACATGGCCAGCATTTAAGCAAATATTTTTAGAGAAGTACTTCCCACTTGCCTCACGGAACAACAAGATGGGAGAATTTCTACAACTCACTCAGAGGAATATGACGGTAGCAGAATATGAAGCAAAATTTGAGGAACTATCACGCTATGCTCCACAACTCGTCGCCACAGAGGAACTTAAGGCTTTCAAATTCCAAGAAGGCTTGAGGCCTAGTATCCGTAGTAGAGTTGCACCTTTTCTACTTACTAGTTTCGGGGGAATTGTCAAACAAGCACTGGTCGTCGAGCGCGAGCATGCGGAATCCTAGAAAATCCATGCTAGGAAGAGAGACAACAATAGGAAGGATTCCTTCAAGCGACAGAGGCCAAATCCAACTCTGGGACAGAATACACAAGATAAGAATGGGGATAACTCCCAGCCGAAGAAATGTTACGAGTGTGGTCAGGCTGGACATATCCGCAAACACTATCCTAGACTTAGACAACAACAACCTCAACAAGGTCAAGGAGGCCAGTATTCGAGGCCCAATCAACAACATCAACAACAATGACCTCAGAACCAACAGAGGCCAACATAACCCAACCAATAAGGAAGGGCATTTGCGGAAGGTACACTTCTTTTTTTAATTCATGGGCAAAAATCTTATTTGACCCTGGTGCCACACACTCTTTCGTATCGACTCAATATGTTCTATTATTAGGATTAGAGTCTGAATCTCTTAAATCCTCTTCATATGTGACTACCCCAATAGGGAGTGTATGCTTGAATCGTGTATGTCGAGCTTGTGTTATTTGAATTATCGATCAGGAACTCGTAGGGGACCTGATCGTTTTAGGGATGACAACCTTTGATGTCATCATGGGTATGGATTGGCTTGCAACATACCATGCTATATTTGACTATTTCAAGAAGAGAGTGACCTTTTCTTCTCGAGATGGTGTCACATTTCAGTTTGATGGTATGAGAAATCCACTCAACTCTCTCACCTCTTTGGGACACCATTACCAGAAGTCGAAACTCCTTTGTAGTTTAGGCTTCTTCGCTCAGCTAGAACTAAGTGATGATAAGAACACTAAGCGTATCCCGGTGGTCGAAAAATTCATAGATGTCTTTCCTTAAGAGTTACCAGGATTACCTCCAATACGAGAGATGGAATTCATAATCGAACTTCTTCCCGAGACGACACCGATCTCCATGCCACCGTACAGGATGGCACCTATTGAACTCAAGGAGCTGGACAAATAATTATTAGAATTAAAGGAACGTGGTTTTATTAGGGAGAGTACCTCATCTTGGGGTGCGCCCATTTTCTTTGTTAAGAAGAAGGATGGAACTCTCCGCTTGTGCATCGACTATCGACGACTAAATCAAGTAACTGTTAAGAACAAGTACCCACTACCAAGGATTGACGATCTATTTGACCAGCTTAAAGGAGCACAATACTTTTCAAAGATCGACTTAAGGTCTGGATATCACCAATTACGGGTACGGGAGGACGATATTTCGAAGACTACTTTTCGAACTCGTTACGGACTCTTCGAATTTCTTGTGATGCCTTTCGGACTCACCAATGCTCCAGCAGCATTTATGGATCTGATGAATCGTATGTTCAGGCCATACCTCAACAAGTTTGTTGTGGTGTTTGTGGACGACATTTTAGTTTACTCAAAGACTTATGAAGAACATGCAGAACATCTAAAAATCACCCTACAAACACTGAGAGGGCATCAATTGTATGCAAAGCTAAGTAAATGTGACTTTTGGCTATCAGAGGTCCAGTTTTTGGGTCATGTCGTGACAAGAGATGGTATTCGAGTGGACCCTACTAAGATCGAAGCTGTGCTGAAATGGGAAAGACCGAAGAANTTCTACTTACTAGTTTCGGGGGAATTGTCAAACAAGCACTGGTCGTCGAGCGCGAGCATGCGGAATCCTAGAAAATCCATGCTAGGAAGAGAGACAACAATAGGAAGGATTCCTTCAAGCGACAGAGGCCAAATCCAACTCTGGGACAGAATACACAAGATAAGAATGGGGATAACTCCCAGCCGAAGAAATGTTACGAGTGTGGTCAGGCTGGACATATCCGCAAACACTATCCTAGACTTAGACAACAACAACCTCAACAAGGTCAAGGAGGCCAGTATTCGAGGCCCAATCAACAACATCAACAACAATGACCTCAGAACCAACAGAGGCCAACATAACCCAACCAATAAGGAAGGGCATTTGCGGAAGGTACACTTCTTTTTTTAATTCATGGGCAAAAATCTTATTTGACCCTGGTGCCACACACTCTTTCGTATCGACTCAATATGTTCTATTATTAGGATTAGAGTCTGAATCTCTTAAATCCTCTTCATATGTGACTACCCCAATAGGGAGTGTATGCTTGAATCGTGTATGTCGAGCTTGTGTTATTTGAATTATCGATCAGGAACTCGTAGGGGACCTGATCGTTTTAGGGATGACAACCTTTGATGTCATCATGGGTATGGATTGGCTTGCAACATACCATGCTATATTTGACTATTTCAAGAAGAGAGTGACCTTTTCTTCTCGAGATGGTGTCACATTTCAGTTTGATGGTATGAGAAATCCACTCAACTCTCTCACCTCTTTGGGACACCATTACCAGAAGTCGAAACTCCTTTGTAGTTTAGGCTTCTTCGCTCAGCTAGAACTAAGTGATGATAAGAACACTAAGCGTATCCCGGTGGTCGAAAAATTCATAGATGTCTTTCCTTAAGAGTTACCAGGATTACCTCCAATACGAGAGATGGAATTCATAATCGAACTTCTTCCCGAGACGACACCGATCTCCATGCCACCGTACAGGATGGCACCTATTGAACTCAAGGAGCTGGACAAATAATTATTAGAATTAAAGGAACGTGGTTTTATTAGGGAGAGTACCTCATCTTGGGGTGCGCCCATTTTCTTTGTTAAGAAGAAGGATGGAACTCTCCGCTTGTGCATCGACTATCGACGACTAAATCAAGTAACTGTTAAGAACAAGTACCCACTACCAAGGATTGACGATCTATTTGACCAGCTTAAAGGAGCACAATACTTTTCAAAGATCGACTTAAGGTCTGGATATCACCAATTACGGGTACGGGAGGACGATATTTCGAAGACTACTTTTCGAACTCGTTACGGACTCTTCGAATTTCTTGTGATGCCTTTCGGACTCACCAATGCTCCAGCAGAATTTATGGATCTGATGAATCGTATGTTCAGGCCATACCTCAACAAGTTTGTTGTGGTGTTTGTGGACGACATTTTAGTTTACTCAAAGACTTATGAAGAACATGCAGAACATCTAAAAATCACCCTACAAACACTGAGAGGGCATCAATTGTATGCAAAGCTAAGTAAATGTGACTTCTGGCTATCAGAGGTCCAGTTTTTGGGTCATGTCGTGACAAGAGATGGTATTCGAGTGGACCCTACTAAGATCGAAGCTGTGCTGAAATGGGAAAGACCGAAGAATGTATTCGAAATTCGAAGCTCTCCAACTTTTGCCTAATATACTGGAGATCTGTAGGGTCTTACCTACAATGCTTCATACGGTGCCATCCCGGTGTTGGTTTGGTAACTGTTATGGTATGCAAACTCTAAAAGTGGTAATAGATCTTCTCAATTACCCTTGTAGTCTAGAACTACACAACGGAGCATGTCCTCCAACACTTGGTTAACTCTCTCTGTCTGTCCATCGATTTGCAGATGAAAAGCAGTACTAAAGTCAAGTTGCGTTCCCATAGCATCTTGAAAAGCTCTCCAATACTTCGAGGTGAACGAAGTATCCCGATCTGACACCAGTGAGACTGGCACTCCGTGATATCGAACTATCTCCTTCACATACAACGTAGCCAACTACTCTGCGGTGCATGTCTTATTGACTGGCACGAAGTGTGAACACTTGGTTAGTCTATCCACGATCACCCAAATGGAGTCGTTTCCCTTCCTAGTCTTGGGTAATCCGTCGATGAAATCTATAGATATGTTCTCCCATTTCTACTCAGGTATATCTAAGGTTTGCAAAGTATTTGCTGGTTTCTGGTGCTCTACCTTTACTTGCTGAAAAGTAAAGCATATACGCACAAACTCTGCAACGCTACGTTTCATTCCTAACCACCAAAAATGTCGTTTGAGATCCTGATACATCTTGTTCTCTCTCAGATATATGGTATACATAGTGCGATGCGCCTCATTCAAGATGTCCTTTCTTAGCTCAGTTTTTTCTGGAACACACAACGTCCCTTGAACCTCAAGCCACCGTCCTCCTCTACAGTCATATCCGTAATTTCTCCTTGTTGAATACCTGTAACTTTATCTTGGCACCATTGATCGTTTTCTTACTCACTAATGATTTGGTTCACAACAGTAGGTCGAATAACCATACTACCCAACAACAATTGTCTCTGCTCGCGGGTTTCCAAATCGAAGTCGTACTCCGAAGCTACCTCCAACAGTCGCTACTGCTGGACCAACATAGTCGCCACTATACCCTTAGTCTGCCTACTTAGAGCATCTACCATCACGTTGGCCTTTTCTGGATGATACTACAACTGGAAGTCATAGTCCTTCAGTAGTTCCAACCATCTACGTTGTCTCATGTTCAGTTCTTTTTGTGAAAATAAGTATTTGGGGCTCTTGTGATCCAAAAACAGCTCAAACCTTTCACCTATCAAGTAGTGCCTCCAAATCTTGAGTACAAACACTACAGCTGCTAACTCGAGATCATGAGTCGGATAGTTATGCTTATGTATCCTCAACTGTCTCGAAGCATAAGCAACCAGTCGGTTGTTCTGCATCAAAACACATCCCAGTTTCTGATGCGACGCATCAGTAAACCACTACGAGTCCAACCCCACTCTTCGGTATGATCAAAACTGGGGTTGTCGTCAACTTAACCTTCAACTCTTGAAATACTTGCTCACACCTAACATCCCAATTGAATGGAACATCCTTTATAGTGAAACTTATCAAAGGACCTGCTATACTTGAGAATCCTTCGTTAAACCGCTTGTAGTACCCAGCCAAATCTAGGATACTCCTTATCTCTATTACTGTAGTGGGTTACCGCCACTACAGTACGGCATGAACTTTGGAGCTATCCACTATCGCTCCTCTTTTAACTCACAAGTGTAATTGAGCTGCTAAGCAACCCAATAACATTTATTTTCGGTCATATAATCTATATCTTAAATATACTTGGACGCAACCTCTAACGATCACTGATGATAACCCTTCTCGGAAGTTACAACACTCTCGGTTATCAATTCCACATGTCAATTACTTCGTTGACTATCCCATGATATATGATTATTTGAAGTTTCAGTCCTTCAAAATCCAAACCATCTCTATGGTCTAAAGTTGTAATTCATGCTTATGAAAATTCAAATCTTGAGGTTTCAGTAGTGAGCTAGCCTCTTCACTAATCACCTAATTCCCCCAAACATAAGAGGACATCAATACAACCAACGTGGTATTTTGCGTCGAGTAAACTCTCCTCTAATCCCTTCGGCATTCCTATGATGACAACTACCTTGTCACCAATAAGAAGATACACCCTAACCACCGATGTGTTGCATTCGAAATCATCACTCATCCAAGTTCACCTCCAAGAAGATTTTTGAACATGGTGACTCCATACAAGCGTATCGTTATAGAAAGTTTGTTCAAACTAACTTCCTCACTCGAACGTCTCCATACCTTCCCTAGCCAAAAAGGGCCTTAAGAAAATGTGCTATGAAGAAATTTTCACAATGGACCGTCAATAATGCCGGACCCAAGTAGAAAACTTACGACCCTCAGTCACGATCGTTTGGAGAGATTATCACAGTCACTCCAATACCGGACACTTCATGTCCTAAGCTTATGCTGCCCAAAATTCACATTTGTCGAATTTTGGCAAAACATTAACACTCTCTCAATGCTTACATTACCTTACACAATGGGTCCCACTACCCTCATGCTTTCCGCAGTTGATAATGAAATCAGCTATAAAGGTATTTATAACTTATCCAACGTCTCTAAAATTAGGTCTGACCAACACGGTCTAACAAAATATTAATGCCTTCACAAGCCCACTCAACATTACCGAAAATCTCTACAGATTTTTCTCTCATACAGAACATAATCACAAGAAGTTCTGCTCCAGACTCAAGTTGACTGTATTACCCTACATCAAAATGAGAAACTATAACGCGCCAAACAATTAAGATTTCTATCCTAGGTAAAGGATATATGCTCACCCCAAACCTATACCTTACTCACATCTCGGTAGTCTATGCAAGGTCTCATAGACTCACCTTCATCTAATTCAAAAGAACAAGTGCACCCCAAGGTGACGAACTACGACGAATGAAACCCTGAACCAATAATTAGTCTATCTGGTTCTTTAACTCTTTCATCTCAGTTGGAGTCATCCGATAAGGTGTTTTAGCAATCGATTTTGTGCCCGTAACCAACCCCAAGCAGAATTCTCTCTCTGTGAGGTGGTAACCCTAGGACCTCGCCATATAGATCGCGGTATTAGTGCACCACAAGAATCGATTCAAGCTCTCTGCCTTCAACCGGATGTTCCAACATATCCACAAAGCACTGGTGTGTCCTATCAAAACCACATCCTTACGACAACGACAACACGCATGTCGTTTCCTCTGGAATGGAAAATGTTACTATTTTCACGTAACAGTCCAACCTTGCAAGGTATGCAGCAAGCCAATCCATGCCTAATATTCATCTCAACCATTCAGATCTATAAAAATGATCTAAGAAGAAGTCCAGTCCTCCACAACTGACTACTAAATCCCATAAATACTATTCATTGGTATCCTTTCACCTATGGGAAACACTACTAACAAAAAGGTCTTCACACCTCATTGTTTAGTTTCTAGTCTATAGCCTCAGTCTGTCCATGGGCTACTACTCTCAAATAATTGTCGATAAGGCTGGCAGTCATCACTACCTATTAGGGTTGCACATAGCGCTGTTTTAAATCCAGTCCGAACCGAAAAAAATATCGACAAACCGTAAAACCAAAAAACTCAAAACCCGAAAAACCGCAAAAACTGATATTTATGGTCTGGTTTTGGTTTCATGTTTTCAAAAAACTAAAAAAACCGAAACCGTACCAAAAACACTGAACCAAAAGACCAAACAAAAAAAAACCAGAAAAAAACCCGCACATATACCTATATAGTATACAAATGCATTATTATATATAAATATGCATGCTAACTTATGAAAATATGAATTAAGGAGCATGGCTCTTAATATAATCATAATTTAATAAGTCAATGTATCTATGTCAATTAGTATCCTATATGAAGCAATACATATGTGTGATGTGTGTTCTCAAATTTATACATATTTATTAATTTATTTATAATATATTTATTATTTTATATAATTATTATTTTTATTGTGAAAAAATTAAATTGTGGATATACCATGATTAAAATTGTCACTATGTTGCTATGGAAAATATGTTGGGGTCCATATAGAGATATCTAAGATATGAAGATGAACTCATCAGAGACTTCACCAAGTATCTTCATAAAAAAATAAAAAAAAATCATATTCAGGGACGAGCTATCTTGCACGTTGTTAGGGAGTGTGCCCCACAAAAAAATTTAAATTCCAACATCTAATACCTATGAGGAAATTGAGTGCCCCACCAATTATTAAGATTTTAGTATATTGTGCCTTAGTTTTTTGTAAAATTAAAATTTGACCAACTCATTTCTTAACACGTACCCCACAAGCTTTTAGGCCCACCAAAGAAATTTGTTATGCTTTGTGGTTTTCTCCTTAAAAAAATTTATGACTTCGTCCCTAATCATATCGTACCAAATTTTTAACCCTATCAAAATTTAATTTAAAAGTAATAATTAAAATGGATGGCCTATAAATTACCTTCTAATTATTTTTGATTGATATAATTTTTGGTAAGGATGATCTTCTCATATTAAATTTAATAATTATCACAAAAAAGATAGAGAGAATTAATAATTACTTAAGATGGTTGAAACTTGGACATTTTTTCATGTTTTAAATTTAAATAAATATTTAGTTATTATCATTTTTTCATTTTTTAAGTTTGAACGAACTTTAATTTTTTATAATGCAAGTGCTCTAATTATGTCATGTTTTAGTTTAAGTTTAAATGATCAATTGATAAATGTCATATGTTAATTTTTTTAATCTAGTTAAACTTTAGTTTTGAATGATTTTTCCGTTAAAAAAACGGAAATCCCCTAAAAAAATCCAAAATTTGAAAAAAAACCCAAAAAATCTAAAAAACCGATGGTGTGGATTTAGTTCTAAAAAAAACCATCATGGTTTGATATGGTTTTGGTCCTCCTAAATTAATTAATGGTTTGGCTATGAGTTTGACCAAAAACCCAACCAAACCGAACCGTGAGCAGCCCTACTGCCCATTAATGCACATCTACATCTAGTGCATCTATTTCATACATGTATAGATCCCATTCCCATATAGACAATCAACATCTACTACACATCTCAATGTGTATAACAAGTTCCTCTACTAAGACGCTTGTTGCTTTCTTAACTCTTGCACTACAGGGGTGAAACACACGGTTTCACCAAACTTCCAAATGTAGGGTAAACCCCAAACACTTGAGGTTTCTACATAACCAAAACTACGTAGGTGTTTTCTACTTACTTTGCTAATGGTGGTATCTAAACATGATATGATTCTACCTGTTTCCTTGTGCATGCCCATCTAGAATAAGTTCATAACCAAACTACCGACCCAAACATCATAGTCTAACTTTTAGACTAATCATGCAACCACAATCACACAAAGACAACCAAAACATCCAAACATGTTATAAGATGTGCCTATGTGTCACAAACATCAACCTTACTCAACACAACTCCCTCTACGACTTTGAATCTGAGGCTCTGATACCAATTGTAATATCCCACCCTCACATTTCAGGTCTGCAGCCCTTACTCAATGAGAACCAGGTATTCCCGCGGAATCATTAATAACTTGTAGCTCTAGGGTGTACGCGTTACACTAAGCTAACAAGAAGTTGCACTCATATTCGGGACATAAGTAAAATAAAGCTGAAATAAACTTTAATAACTTCATTGATAAACAAATTCAAATTAATGGTTAATTAGATAAACCCAAAGAATAATGGACTAAACAATGTCCAAACCAAATAGAACATATCAAAATGATGTCCTATGTCTGAACGGAACTCTTAGAAGTCTCCAAAGACTTATTCCTGTCTTAACACGATCACCGCCTCTACCGAGGATTCGTTTGTAGTCCTGGACCTGAAAAGATTCATAGTGCTAGGTCAAAACCTAGCCAGCAAGTTCACTAGTTCCCTTGGCTTAGATTTGGGTTAACCATATGCTTCACAAGGGTAAGTGTATTAACATAAATACAAGACATGCCATGAAATAAAGTAAGCAAAGTGTAACAAGATAAACGATTCACATATTTTACGGTTGTTATATTTTATGATCTTTAGTTAAGATTAAGTTATTGCAATAAGTAGTGCTCTCTAGTTACTACCTATGTTTCACCCGTCCCTGTAGTTCACTCGAGACACTGACCATGCGCCACGTGAATCCGATAAACCGCCTCGAAATCCATCCCCCGAACACTGGTAACCCTATCGGTGTTACTTACGTGTCCAGTGATCCCGTAGACCTCACTTAGCAATTCCGTAGACCTCGCTTGGAGAGGACCAGGTCTATATAGGACCTAAACTATGTTTGCACACAAGCCAAACAGGTTATTTAAGCACACATCAAGCTTATGGAGGTTTCATTCGCATATTCTATGTGTCCACAAGTGTTCATCATCATTGGAATAGTTAACAAAAGTCTAAGTATGCATTAGATGCATAAAGATTCATAACTTTATAAGCATAAATGTTAATCCTCGTAACAACACTTAATCATGATACTACCACTATCACGACATATTTAAAAAGAACATAAGATTTCCTATTTACACGCCTTCTAGTGTCGACACGAACCCTATTGGTATCGATACTGGCACTGGTATCGACTTTGACCGAGCTCTTCACCGTATAACCTTTACCCGAAAAACTGGAGAACTGCTGTGATTATATCGTCCTGAAGACGGATGCGATGGGAAGAAGTGGCATTTGGAAGTGCCAACATGGTTGGTATCGATACTGGCCTTAACTGGAACTCCAGTGCCGCTGGTTTCGATACCAGCCATAGTGGGTATCGATACTTGCCCTGGTATCGATACTCCTAAAGCCTGGTATCGATACTGGCACCATCTGCTGAATGGATTCAAGCCAGTATCGATACCTGCCCTATAGGTATCGATACCCCCTAGGTTATTTCGTGATTTCTGAGTTTGTTAACTTGAAATCTTTGCGATTATTTGGGTTTCATCCCTTCTAACATTAGAGTAACCTATATGCATCATATATACATAGTTATCTTGTATTTAAATTTTCGAAAAGCATACCCTCAATATACGATCATAGATTTAATAAATTTATTCATGGTGTTAACATATAACCATCATCAAACTGAATTTCCATGCATTCAATCATAAAGAAAACACCGAAACAACATGGAAACCTAAGTCTACACCAAAGGAGCAAGTTACTACTTGTCTCGAATCGAGAATGCCTCTGAAACACAAGGAAGAAAAGAGTAATCCCTGCCATACGATATCTATACCCTTCCTTCTCTCACAAACTCGATCCCTGTGATCTCTCCTTCTCGAAATTGACTCTCTCTCTTTCTCTCTCTCTCTCTAACTGATTCTCTCTCTCTCTTCCTCTCTTTTGGTCGATCAGAACAGGAGAGGTTTTGGGTTCAGAATTTGTATTTATATCTTTAATAAACCCAGACTTACTAAAACTCTAATAGGGTGCCCTTAGTAAAAGTGGGTTGCCCCCAACATTAGTTGCTTTTAGGTAACTGGGTATCATAGTATTTGATATGTAAATATTTGTTCTGTGTTTGGCTTAAATTTTTGGAGTGCATAAACTCATCTTGAATGGTGGGAAACAATCAAAGATTTGTTGGTTTATGACATGATGAATTTGTGCTTCAGTGTGGATTTTGTGGAAGCATAGTCTAGGATATGGGTGATAGACATGAGTATCTTTGGTTAGCTGTTGAATAGAACGTAAACTTATTGGAACATTTATCCTTTCATTCAAGTATATATATCGTTGCATGTTGCAGCATGATGCTCATCAAAGTTCATTTTCAATTCCATTGTTCCATTCTAATGGGGGTAGAAAAGAACCTAGCTTCTCTTTGCTTTCTCTTTTTGAAGGTCTGATCAGGGTGGAAGGAGGCGAACTGAAATCTCGCAGAGCATTTTAAATCTTCTCTCCATCTCTACAATAGTTAGCTCTTTTGACTTTCAATTCATATAAAAAGTTTCAAGTCTCAAAAGCCTTTTTAATATGCTTTGCAGATAGGCGATGAACCCAAGAGGCACACTCAAAAATAATTTTAAGAAGAATGAAAAACTATCCAATAGTTTATTTTTCCTTCTTTTAAGCCTATGGAGTAACCAATGAAGTTTCATGTGATAGGATCCTATGAATTGGATTCATTTACTCCTAATGCAAGTGTTTAATTTTTTGTTGTGTAGGTATGTTAAGAGACATAGTTGAGTGGGAGCAGCTGTTTGGGATAAAGAGCATGTCGTTTGGGGGTGAATTTCTAAATTCTAAAGTTGGATTTGTGTTTTGTGAAATAGAAAAAAGTACACTAAACAATGTGTTGAGTAGTTGAACGAATTATCGTGTTTTGTGTATGCAACGAACTTCTTGAACGAAAAATTATGTTTGCACACTAAAAACATATGAACAAATAAGTGCACATTTCTATGTATTGCATCAACACAGACTACACATGCACTGATTAAAAAAATGTCAAAGTTAAATCTCTGTTTTGAAATTTAAAAAACTGAGAAGCAGAGATTTTGCTATTTGAACACCAAGATGACTGTGTGGCCGACACGGTTACACTTCAAGGGCTGAAATTTTGTGAAAGTTCCCTTGGGTTTGTCAATATTCATGATAGAACAACACTCTTATTATGTAGTTCCATTTGAGTTAGTGGTTAGGTGGTTCCTCCGTGCAAAACTCACACATCATCAAGAACGGAGCGAAAAGCACACCATCGGACTCATTCTCGCAACTGGAACTCTCCGTGTATGGGTAAGTGATTCATGGTCTACCTTAGGTGGTTAGAATTGCATAAGAACTTAGTGGAATAAGCTAGGTTGCATGAAAATAACTTAGAGAGTTTGTGCAAAACTGTTTTTGCAGTTTTTCCCTAGCAGGTATCGGTACCCCCAGAAGGGAGTATCGATACTGGCCTTGCCTGACATCAGGCCAGGCTAGTATCGATACTGCCTTAGGCCAGTATCGATACTACCCAAGAGGAGTATCGATAGCACCTGCTAGTATCGATACCCCTCTGGGCAGTATCGATACCACGACTTTAGCACCCTTTATTTCTGACTCCGAGGGTTTGAGCTGTGCGTGGTTTTTGGCCTGGGCTTTTATGCTCCTTTTGGTCATTTGTCACAATAAGAACAAGAAAAACATTCTAAGTTTTTTTTTAGGAGGAAGAAAGGTTTTTGGCAGCTTTAGAGAATAAGGAATATTTGACAATAACCACCCTCTGTCTTCTTCTCCATTAATGATTCTTCCAAGCTTTTGTGAGAAGTGGGTTCATTCTTTCTTGAAGGTAGTTTCACACTAACCTTCTTTAGATCTTCATCTTAGCTAGAAAAGTTTGAAACATCCATCTAGCATGAAGGTCTTGTAGGGCTTAGAAACCCAAAACTCTCCAGCATTTTTACAGTCACCGGAGGAGTTCCGGTGAGGTCTCCGGCGGAGCCCCGGTAAGCAGCCTACTTGGCAGGGTTCAAGTGAAGCTTGTGGTTTCAAGCATACTAGTGTGAGACTTGGAGGATTCTGAGTTGGAGGCACACTCCTTCACCATTTAAGAGGCGGTTTGTGGATTCGAGTCGTGAAGAAAGAGCGGTCGAATTTTGCACGAGGGACTTGTGTGGTCGATGTGAACGGTTGTAAGATTTCTCACAACTCTTAGTGGTAATTTCTAGACTAGGTCCCGGGGTTTTTTCTGTTAGGTTTTTCCCTGTCAAAAAAAATCATTTGCATTGAATGTTTTTATGTGTGAATGATTTTTGTACAAGATTGAAATATTTGATTCTCCATTAATTCCGCATTTGAGAATCGAATAAGTCAATATTTGTTTGTTTCAATTACTACTTATTATACTTGCATAGTGAACTAACTTTCAAATAGGTAGATATTGATCCCCCTTTAATATACACTTAGATTAATGTTTATTGGTTAAGACCTTCACCTAGGGATAGGTAAGATTTCATTTTGTATGTTTGTTTTCCTCACCATGTACATCATTTTCACAAAAATCATCTTATTCTAAAATTTCTAACCCCATCAAAAGTTTAATTCTTTTCCTTACACTTAATTTTCAATCAACTTTTGATGGGGTTAGAGGTTTTAAAATGGGCTGATTTTTTGTGAGGATGTTGTGCATAGTGAGGAGAACAACCTCACAAAATTTTAGCTCTTAAAGTATAACCATGTGGGCCCCACCGTTTGGTGTTATAATTGTAACACTTAATCTTGGCATTCAAATAGCATGGTCCCAAACGGTCAGTAAAAAGAAGTGAATGCTACAAACAATCTGTATACGATGAGCTGGTTAAAAATTTTAGAATGAAATGCTTTTTAGTTAGGGTGATCTACATTATGGTGTGACTAACTTCGACATCGTTTATCTACGGAGTTATTGGAAGTGGTACAATCGTTATATCGACAACTAATATTGAACCAAGTATTTGCATACAATAAATGTGTGAAGCGACGGAGATTATAAACACGACAACTATGTTGAACGAATTTCATTGCGAACAACGAATGTGCGGAAATGACAATTGGCATGCCGAACGCACGGGTTACACCTAGTCATTAACTAAGACATGAGAAATTATAGAGCAAACAAATTATTTACTAAAACCCAAATAACATTCTGTACCATTTTCAACGCATTTATATTCCATGAGGAAGATTAGAGTATAGAAATAACAAAAAAATCAACAAGGAAAAAGGGAAAAACTTTTAACTGAATCAAGCTAAGCAACCATGACCTTTTATTCTAGCTACCATGTTTCACTAGCTATGGAACCCCACCCAATAGACCACTATATCGTAATAAACCTCAGACATCCAAATGACCTGAAAACAAACAAAACAAAATCAAATACCTAAACAAAAAAGAAAGGTAAAAATATGCGCCCATAAAAGATGCACTGTTGTAAATGAATGATATTGTGGTATATCATGGTGGATGACCACCACTAGACCACCATTACCATTATCACCATTCACTCCACCACTAGCATCATTATTGCTATTACCACTACCACTAATTCTATCACTATTTCACCTACTACTACCACCACCAATATGGCTATAAATAGAGGCCATTGTTACATGTAATTGTATCCCAAAAACTCAAGTAAGAAGAATCCTTTATTGTTGTCTCTAGTTCATATTTGTTTCTTGATAGTTATCTTGCTTATTTCTCTCTAACTTATAACATGCACAAAAGAAAACCCGTTTAGCTCTCCATTTTTTTTCTTCCCGCCCCTCTTCTTTTAGCTTTGGAATCCCTGACATGAAAAATAAATAAAATACAAGGCATAAAAAAACTAAAAGTAATGAACAGAATAAAGTCAGATCAGAATCCATTTAAAGAAAAATGAAAACACAACGGTTTAGATTTCTTAGTTTCTGTAGAGGAAACCAAAATGTAAAATGGAAGTAGAGAGAGGCATAGAAAACCAAAAGGTGAGGTCTTCCTTCCACCTGAGCAAGTTACCATTTCTTTTTACACTACATAGGACCTACAACACACAGATAAATAAAGAGATTAAACCTTCACATAAAGAAAGTAAGACCAAGGGTTTGATCTGTTAGTTGTCTCAAAAAGAAAAAGCAAAAATATCAACCGAAATAAAACATAAGCATTAGCTGGTTTCAAAGAAATCAACTATTAAGTCTCTCAAATCGTACTTGTTTCCAAATCCGAACCACAAACGTTTGAGGAAAACCATAAATGGCATCGAATATCTCTGTTGGAGAGTGTTAATGCCAAAAGTAAGAAAGGTTGGTTATCTACTGCGATTTTTAGGGTTCCCATAGATCGAGTCTCGCAGGGTTAGAAAGAGAGGTGGGCTTGTGGAAGTAGAGGGAGGAGAGGGCAAGAGAAGATGAGAGAGGTGTAAATAAATTTTAGTGTTTGAAGAAGTGGAATTGAGAGGTTTTATTTGGAGGATAAGGGCATTTTGTTCATTAATTATATAAGTGATTTATGTTTATCTTATATACAAAGGACAGTCTAGATGTAAGTGGGATGACAAATCTAGAATGTACGTCCTTTGTCTATTACTGTGAATTATAAGAACATCCTCAATACATGGTTAAGAAAAACTGATATATTTGCATAAAAAGTTTCACAATAGAACAAAGCCAAATTGACTTTTAGCTTATATGAACGTTTCGAAAGGTGTATGTAGCTTTCTCGAAAGGTATATGGAGATTTTTTACGGGGCAGAGTGCAGGCTCACCTCCTGATGCTGGGCAGTGTGCAGGGTGCCCGCCAAGCATAGTAAGGGTCCTATATGGAGATGATTTAAGAGTTAAGTTTTTAATAAGATGTTAAAATCGTCATTTAGATCATCATTCCGAAAAACTGGATTATTTTTTAAACTTTTAAATTATATAAAAAGTTAATTTTAAATAAATGGTGAAAAGATCTTCCTTATTCAACAATACATCATTGATTTCAATTCAATTTTTTATGGTGTTAGGAATTTCAGAATAGACTGATTATTTATAGGAATGATCTAAATATTGAGATGAATATCTTCCTCAAAAATTAACTCTTGGATCATCACTATATAGAATCTACACTATGTAGACATAAACCACATACTCTAAAACTATACAACAAAGTTTTACTTTAAAAAAATAAAATAATATATAAACATTTAAACCAGGCGGGATAAAGGGACACCGTCTAGTAATTCTTTTTTTGTTTTTCCTTTTTTAAAATCCCATATACATCCTGTTAGGTCCATGAGTTCACTCATGTCATATTTGTCGAATTTTGTGTCAAAGGTAAACTCAAGATGGTCAATGTAACTTGAGTTAGAGTTAGTGAGTCATTCGGTTCGTTGCGAAGCAAAGACTCCAAGAAGCTCAACTCACCACCGGAACTCATCTTAGGATGGTAAGTGACTTAGAAACTCAATACCATAGGTGGTTAGTTCATATTAGATCATATGAGAAAGTACGGAATGGCAAAAGATGTCAAAACCCCTTAAAACTAGTGTTTGAAAGAATGCTGTCAGAATACCACGGTTTTTCGGGAAACTGTGACCATTTGTACTGTGGCCAAAGGTTGGTTTCGAAACCAAGGAGGTTGGTTTCGAAACCAAAGTTGAAAAATGATGTCAGGAGGTTTTTGGTTTCGAAACCAACCATATTGGTTTCGAAACCAACCCTGAAAAATGCCAACAGATGGTTTTTGGTTTCGAAACTGACTTGTTGGTTTCGAAACCAAAGCTACAGAATGATGTTAGATGGTCTTTGGTTTCGAAACCAAACATATTGGTTTCGAAACCAAAGTTATGAAAATCATTCCAGGCCTTTTTTGGTTTCGAAACCAACCTTCTTGGTTTCGAAACCAACGCCCAGATATGTGCGATTTCAGCTGTTTCGTGAGCTGTAAAGTGATTCCTTTTCACTTTTTTGCACATTCCCTCTTAAGCATGTTTTAGGGAAATTATTGGTGCGTGGGGAACACCTCTAAATGGGATGAGGGATCAATGGAATGTCTCCTCATCTCCATTATTGTGTCTAGCTTTTGACCTAATACAACCTAGAGATTTCTGGGTTTGTGCTGGACATTTTGAGTTATAAATAGGGATTGAACCATCAATGTTTAATCAACCATTCACCCTATTTATCAACAAGTTCTTGGAGAGTTTCAACTCTAATTCTTTAGCTTCCAAGCTTGTTGTACATGCTTTAATCCTTCCCATTTTAACTCAAAACCTGAGTTTTGTTGCCGGTGGATTTCCGGTGGTTGAGCTTGAAGTTTCAAGCTTGTGGTGATATACTTGAGGAGTCAAGTATTGGTTCAAGGTGCGGGACTTGTGGAGTTCAAGTTGGAGACGCATCATCATCTACTAAGAGGCAAATTCGTGGATTTCGAATTTGTGGAAGAACTGTACACCGTAGCTGTTGGAGCGTAGAGGGAGTCGTAAATCGTGTCCATCGAGTGGTAAATCGGGTTGTAAGTTTTCAATAACTTTTAGTGGATTCTTGCTGGACTAGGTCCCGGGGTTTTTCCCAGTTTGGGTTTTCCTCGTTAACAAAATCTCTTGTGCATATTTTCATACTTGTTGTGAGATTGAAATATTCGATTCTTGTTCTTAATTCCGCATATTAAGAATCGAATAAGTCAATACTCTTGTTAGAGATTTTTGTTGTACTCTTATCACCTTAGTAATTTTTAATTAGGTGATAGTGTGATCCTTAACCATAGTCACATTGACATACGGTTAAATTCATTAACCGTAGGGCGAATTTAGACTTTCAATTGGTATCAGAGCAGGTTCACTTGCTGGGTTTAACAACCTAAGTGTGATCCTTGTTGTGACTTATGGAATCACAAAGAGAGGGTAGTGCAGTAAATTTACCTCCATTATTCAATGGAAATAACTATCCTTTTTGGAAAGCTAGGATGAGAGCTTTCTTAAAGTCTATAGACCAAAGAGTTTGGAGAACTATTGAGGTTGCTTGGTCTCCACCTACTATGATTGTAGGACCTAGAGACAATTCTAGAGTAGTTCCTAAACCAGAAGATCAATGGGATGCCATAGATAGTGAAGCTGCTACTAGAAATAGCAAGGCTCTCAATGCCATTTTTGCTGCTGTAACGGCTGACGAATTTCGTCGCATATCTAATTGTGAAGTAGCAAAAGAGGCATGGGACATTTTAATGGTAACCCATGAAGGTACTAGAACTGTAAAAATAGCAAAGCTTCAAATGTTAACCACCCAATTTGAAACCATCAAAATGGATGACAATGAATCTTTTGATGAATTCTATGCTAAATTAAATGAAATTGTCAACAATTCTTTTGCTTTGGGTGAATCTATTTCTAACTCTAAGATAGTACGTAAGGTTTTGAGGTCTCTTCCGGAGAGATTTCAAGCCAAGGTTACGGCTATCGAAGAGAGTAAAGATATTGATGCTATTCTTCCTGAAGAACTTGCAGGTAACTTAAAAACCTTTGAATCCAGTTTGCATCATTCAAGGACTTCAAAGGATATAGCTTTTGCAGCATCAAAGAATGTCACCTATACTGATTCAGAAGACGAGGATGATCATGGTGATAATAAGGATCTTGAGTTTCTTTTCGAAAATTTTATAGAGTTTCTTAAAGTCGAGAAAAGAAAAATTCTGAAACATGGGATTTCATCCTCAAGTAAGAGTAAGTCATTAAGTAAGGATAAAGCTCATAAGAAAAATAACAACTCTAGTGATATTCAATGTTTTAAATGCCATGGTTTTGGACACTTTTCCAATGAATGTCCCAACAAAAAGTCCAAAAGCAGGAAAAAGAGGATGGTCACTTGGGATGATTCAGTAAGTTCAAGTGACAATGAAGATAAAGCAAACTATGTGGCTTTTACCACTTCCTTGGAATCTTCTTGTGTCCACTCAGAAGATGAAATAAGTATGGAATCAGAAGATCTTCATACTGATCATATTGGAGACAAAGAAGAAACCACTAAGGCTTTTATTACCTTTGTGGAATCTTCTTATGATCTCCTTGAAGATTTATATACTGATTTTGAAGATCTTCAGGCTACTAAAGGAAGTAGTAAAGAGAACATTGAACTAATGGCTATGGCTGCATCTGTTGATCATGAAAAAGATATACAAGCTGAATCTAATGATCTTCGAAGTGATAGCGAGGATGATGTTGATCCTACAGAGTTGTTCTCAAGAATTCTTGAAAATAGTAAGAGCTTGTCAAAGGCAAACAAGGAGCTCAAACTAGAGAATTCAAGTCTTATGACTGAGAAGAATGATCTCACTCTTCAAGTGGAAGAAGCCTCTAAGAGGAAGGCAGAGGACAAAGAGATTCTTGAAGGAAAAGATAAAGAAATCAAATTCCTCAAGAATGAGCTGGTGGTGACTAATGAGAGAGTCACATCACTTCTTGAAGAGATACAAAAAATGAAGGATGAGCTAAAAGAGTCTAAAGAGATGCTCATAAAGTTCAATCATGGGTCGAATAACCTTGTCTCTATGTTGAAAGGATCGAAGAATTCGAGTGACAAGAAGGGACTCGGCTTTGATCCAAGTAAGGTTGCTAGCACCTCAACGTCGACGACCTTTGTGAAAGCTAAGACTCATCCTCCTCCTCCACAAAAGAGAGCAGTTAAGCAAGTTGACCAACAAGCTCCAAAGCAAGTTGTCAAGCAACATATCCCAAAGCAAGCTATAAAACCACAAGGTAAGCCTAAAGTTTCTAACATTAATAATGTGTGTTCTTATTGTGGTTATAAGGGACATTTGCAGAACAAATGTAGATTCTTTTTAGAAGATTGCAAAAAGTCTCATAATGTCAATCAAGATCTTTTAAAAAGAATCAAATCATTGAGTGACAAGGCTCAAGCATTGACTGGAGATATTGGAAAGCTTGACAACAACAAACAAGGTATGTATTCCTTTGGATCAAAATCTTATTCAAAGAAAAGGAAGAGAAACAAGACCAAAAAGGTTGTGCTTGAGACAACCAAACCTACTCATGTGGACTTAAATCAAATGAAGACATTTAAGAAATTCAAGGCCATATGGGTAAGAAAAAGTGATTTGGCATGTCTTGAAACTCTCACTACATACAATACTGGTAAGTCATCTAAGTACTTATTGGTTAGTGGTAGTGGTCGTACCATTACTTGATTGTTGATATTCTCACTCCTTCCCTTGTTTTGATTGCATATATAGTTGGGGTAGTTGAGTGAGTGTTCTACTAGTTTGCATTTTAGTTGATTGTTATGCATTCTAGTGTTTGTTGTATGTACTTGTAGATAAGTTCTTATTGCATTTGAACATGACATTTCATCTACTAAGTATCATACTTTACAGCATGCCCATTTATTGTCAAATCATTTTTGGGACATGTGTGTATATTTTTTTGTTTGTCATCTTGTTTCTTTGTCAATACTGAATGAAGTGTATAAACCTTTGTTATTGATTGAGAAACAAGCTACTACACAAGTAGTGAATATTGATGGTCAACCACATCAAGCAGAATTTTTTTCTGTAGGTTTGTATTCTCACTTTTCCCCTGTTTTGCATTGCATATTATTTTTGGGTTGAAAAATGAGTTTTGAAGATTAGTTTGCTTTCACAAATTGCATTCTAATACATGTATGTTTTAAGTGTTCTTCTTGTTGTTATTGGCTATCTTTTATAGAATACTTGAACATATAAGAGATTTCACAAATCTGAATTACTTTATTTTATTTTGATATAGCTTGTGAATCTCTTCTCTAAATCCATATACTCTCTTGACTGATCTATAAATCTTGTGCACATAAGAGCCTCTTGAGTAAGTGTGATTTTATCCTAGTTGAATCATTGGATGGGTTAAAATAAAGCTTATGATTCATTAATGGACTGAACTAGCTGGTTGGACTATCTCTCACTAGGATATTGTGTTTTGATGAAGTGCTGAAAAATATTGTTATATCTTGTTATGAAACATCACCAAAACAGTAAGCTCTCGTAAAAGATCTTGAGCTTGGTGAAACACCAAAAGAGTGAGTTCTCGTAAAAAAAAATGTTGAACTCGGTGTTTGAACATCAAAAAGAGTGAGATCCCGCAAAAAGATTGGGAACTCGATGTTCTTTATTCTTCATCTTGACCTCATAGTGACCCACTTGGTTCCAATACGGGTACTTTCTTGGTTGTGTCTCCTCGGATAAGAGTCGCTTGCAAGTTTAGGGAAAATATTGGTAACAAGTTGGTGATCTATGTCTCATGCTCTTGAGTTCCTCAAGTTTCATTCAAACTCAAACATGAAGGTCATTAATAGGTAACAATGTGAGATAGTTCTTTCATGCTAGGTAAGGTTCAGATTTGAAGAAATTGGTAATATGGATAACCTTATCTTATTTTCCTTTTAGGATGGTCTCACATAATGATATTGTTCTCTCAACACACACACACCATAATCAGAATATTGAGTGTTGTGATTTTCATGATTGAGAACTTGCTTGGCTATATTTGAATAAATTTTTGCAATTTCATGATTAAGAAATTTTTAATTGTGATTGTGTATTATATTATTGATAGCCTTGACAACATGATTTGGACACAACAAAACTTTTCTACTTGCATACATTGATAGCATAGATTTGTTGTGTGTTGATGCATGTTGAACCGGATTAGTTTTAAGATTCAAATCTTTCTCATGATCTGGTTGAGGGGGAGCTTGCATGTTTTGTTTATTTGCATATATTTGTGCATGCTTGCTCATTATTTGCATTAAGCTAATATTTGAAAAAATCCAAAAATTTGCATTTTCTCCATTGGTTTTCAAAACCAGGATACATTCACACACTTTGGTTTTATTTCTTATCTTAGCTCTGATACACCTTGTAACTAGCTTTGATAAATTTTATAGTGTGTGACATGTTCTTACTTGCCTTCCACCATACTTTCTTATTGTCTATCTAACTATCTACTTGGTTGAAAATTAGTTAGATATTTATTCTTATGGTTGGTTGGTTTGTATTTGTGTTTCCATACATTGTCTTTCTCAGTTTCTCCTTGTACTTTTGTTGTCTTCTATCCTTTGTCTATTTGTGACAAAAAGGGGGAGAATTATGTGTTCTTGACTTTGCAAGGGGAGTACTATGTGATACGAGTTTTATCACATAGGGGGAGAGATTCTTGTAGCACTTATCAAGGGGGAGTGTAAGCATATTCATTATTTATATTCATGACTTCCATGGTACCTTGATGTGTCTTGTGGACATGTGCAGGAAACAAGTTAAAGACAACCCATAGAGTTTAATGTCTCTATTTGTTTGGGGGAGTTTTGTCTTTTATCTCTCATTGAACCTTATGAATGGGTGTTGAATGGGTTTTGTCACGAAATTGACAAAGGGGGAGATTGTAAGGTCCATAAGTTCCCTCATGGATTTTGTCAATTTGCGTGTCAAATCAAACTCAATATAGCCAATGAGAGTTTGCAAGTTGTCTCTACATTTTTAACCAATGAAGACTTATAGTGAAGGAGAGAAGACTTGTGCAAAGCTCAACTCACCACCATTGGAAGATATCTTAAGATGGGAGAAGCTTTGACAAAGGGGGAGAGATATTATCTCTACCTTCATTAAATGCTCTAAACATTCTTCAAGGTATGTATTTAGTATTTTATAAGATTCCTTGACTTGTTTTGTGAGCATGTGCAGGAAACAGGTTGTTTTATACAATCCGTGTTTTAAGTTCTATTGAGTCATGTGTAAGAAAATACGAGTTGTAATGGGGAAGGTTCTTTATACTATTTTCTTATGTATGGCTTTGTCACGAAAATGACAAAGGGGGAGATTGTTAGGTCCATGAGTTCACTCATGTCATATTTGTCGAATTTCGTGTCAAAGGTAAACTCAAGATGGTCAATGTAACTTGAGTTAGAGTTAGTGAGTCATTCGGTTCGTTGCGAAGCAAAGACTCCAAGAAGCTCAACTCACCACCGGAACTCATCTTAGGATGGTAAGTGACTTAGAAACTCAATATCATAGGTGGTTAGTTCATATTAGATCATATGAGAACCACCGGAACTCATCTTAGGATGGTAAGTGACTTAGAAACTCAATACCATAGGTGATTAGTTCATATTAGATCATATGAGAAACCACCGGAACTCATTTTAGGATGGTAAGTGACTTAGTAACTCAATACCATAGGTGGTTAGTTCATATTAGATCATATGAGAAAGTACGGAATGGCAAAAGATGTCAAAACCCCTTAAAACTAGTGTTTGAAAGAATGCTGTCAGAATACCACGGTTTTTCGGGAAACTGTGACCATTTGTACTGTGGCCAAAGGTTGGTTTCGAAACCAAGGAGGTTGGTTTCGAAACCAAAGTTGAAAAATGATGTCAGGAGGTTTTTGGTTTCGAAACCAACCATATTGGTTTCGAAACCAACCCTGAAAAATGCCAACAGATGGTTTTTGGTTTCGAAACTGACTTGTTGGTTTCGAAACCAAAGCTACAGAATGATGTTAGATGGTCTTTGGTTTCGAAACCAAACATATTGGTTTCGAAACCAAAGTTATGAAAATCATTCCAGGCCTTTTTTGGTTTCGAAACCAACCTTCTTGGTTTCGAAACCAACGCCCAGATATGTGCGATTTCAGCTGTTTCGTGAGCTGTAAAGTGATTCCTTTTCACTTTTTTGCACATTTCCTCTTAAGCATGTTTTAGGGAAATTATTGGTGCGTGGGGAACACCTCTAAATGGGATGAGGGATCAATGGAATGTCTCCTCATCTCCATTATTGTGTCTAGCTTTTGACCTAATACAACCTAGAGATTTCTGGGTTTGTGCTGGACATTTTGAGTTATAAATAGGGATTGAACCATCAATGTTTAATCAACCATTCACCCTATTTATCAACAAGTTCTTGGAGAGTTTCAACTCTAATTCTTTAGCTTCCAAGCTTGTTGTACATGCTTTAATCCTTCCCATTTTAACTCAAAACCTGAGTTTTGTTGCCGGTGGATTTCCGGTGGTTGAGCTTGAAGTTTCAAGCTTGTGGTGATATACTTGAGGAGTCAAGTATTGGTTCAAGGTGCGGGACTTGTGGAGTTCAAGTTGGAGACGCATCATCATCTACTAAGAGGCAAATTCGTGGATTTCGAATTTGTGGAAGAACTGTACACCGTAGCTGTTGGAGCGTAGAGGGAGTCGTAAATCGTGTCCATCGAGTGGTAAATCGGGTTGTAAGTTTTCAATAACTTTTAGTGGATTCTTGCTGGACTAGGTCCCGGGGTTTTTCCCAGTTTGGGTTTTCCTCGTTAACAAAATCTCTTGTGCATATTTTCATACTTGTTGTGAGATTGAAATATTCGATTCTTGTTCTTAATTCCGCATATTAAGAATCGAATAAGTCAATACTCTTGTTAGAGATTTTTGTTGTACTCTTATCACCTTAGTAATTTTTAATTAGGTGATAGTGTGATCCTTAACCATAATCACATTGACATACGGTTAAATTCATTAACCGTAGGGCGAATTTAGACTTTCACATCCCAAACCCCCTTTTTATTAATTTTTGGTATTTTCTGTTGTTACAAAATTCCTAATATATCCCTACTCCCATTTTTTATTATTGATTTGTAAATTTTTTTAAATTCGACCAACGTGCAACTCATCCCCAAAAGTTAAAAATTAGGAAGCTAAAATGGCTTTTACCTTACCACCATTGGTCTAACAGAGATAAAAATGATTTAAATAAATTTTGTAAGTTAGGCAAGTCTAGCCAATAATTCCAAACTTTTAGGGCAACTCTAGTAGGGGTTGTTAAACTGCTTGATTAAGCAATTTCACCCTCTAGTGGAGTCCCTTAACATGTTAAAATGGATCCATTTCCACTGGAATAAGGATCCTTAGTGGAGAGCCGATCAAACCAGCGAGACTACCACTCAACGGTTGAGCGCACCGCTCACCGTGTTGTAGCCGTAGCCAACGGCTATTTTTTCCTTATAAATATCAGTACCCCATCTCTTAATTTCTCCACTTTATTTCTTCCATTTCTCCCATTTTCTTCACTTCAATTCCTCCCCTCTCTCTCATTTTTTCCACTTTAATTCATCCCCTCTCTCAAATTTTCTTAAGTTTCAATATTTTTTAATTTTTTTGCAAACATGAGTGATGGTAAACGTAAGTCAAGGAACTCTTCTGAAGAGGATGTAGCGATTTGTAATGCTTATGTTTCTATTAGTGTTGATGGAGATGTTGGTGGAGGTAAAAAAAAATGAAACTTTTTGGAAGAGAATTTTTGAAACATTATAGCATTATTTGAAAATCGTGAGGGACGAACTCAACACGGGATAAACAATCGGATCGTTGTGATAAATAGGGAAGTCCTCAAATTTGTAGGAATCCTTAAACAGTTTCACTGAAATAAGACGAACGGTTGGTCCGAAGTTGACGTTGTAAGTAACTATTATTTTAGATTCTATTATAAATTTAATAAAAATAAATTTATGTCATTTATAGCACTTATGTGTTGATTTTGTTTTGTTTGTAGATTCAATATGCCCGTAGAGAATACGAAGCCTAAGAGAAAAAATAGTTTTTATTGGAGGAATGTTACGAAGTTCTTTCAGTAATTTCAAAGTATAATGTGAACATGATTCAATCGAACACATTAGATATGGATCTAGAAGAAGGCGGAGGTTCAAACCCCATCACACCTACAGCAAACACTCGCAACGTCAACCTGAACATCAATGTAGGGAATCAGGGTTCCCAGGCAAACAATCCAACCCAATCCCAATAAGCAAATCATATGGAGAGGCCAATCAGAACTAAAGCTCAAAAAAGATTGAATCAATCCATAGCTTCATCATCTTTTAATTCATTTGTATCAGACAGATCTTCCTTCTAAAATAATTACAATGACACTTAAAAAAGAGCATAATGAGTCGATAAAGGATTTTGTCCAAATCAAAAGGGAAGAGTTAGAATTAAAAAAACGAGAAGAAGAAGATCGCATCATTTCAATGGAAACAGATCAATTGCCACCGGCTAAAAGACGATATTAGGAAAGTCGTCAAGCAAAGATACTTCACCGTAGGGGTTATCTGTGATTGAATTTATATGCATTATGGTGATAGTTTAGTTCTAATGTTACTTTTACCAATCTAAATTTATTAAGGACATGCATTTAACTATTTTTTATTTATTTTCTTGTCTAAACTATCATGCAATTTAATCAATCTAAACTTAATAACATAAAGCAAAACTAATCAACATTACAACAAAAAAAAATCGGTTTTTGACTCTTACAGATAAGTTTTGAAAAAAAACAACATTAAACCACTCATAATATAACTTACTGGGGGGCCCAACTCCCCTCTTCCATACTTTATCCAGATATGTTTTACGAGATCTTTTTGTAATTCATCATGTTTTTTTGTGTTTCACATTTCAGCTCCTCTTGTCGTATATCGACTATAACCCAATTCTTGTTGCAACTGAGGTTGAATGTCTGCTACGTGTGTCCAGTCAAAGTCCCGGCGTTCATCTTCTATGATCATATTATGCAAAATTATGCACGTCCTCATAATTTTGTCAATTTCGTCCATATCCCATAGCAAACTTCGATTGTAGCACCCCAAATTCGCGCTCAACATCCTGTCTTTTTGCTTGTTGTTGTTGGTTGAATATCTGTTTTTGGGGAGAATCTCCCACCTCGAGGATTTGACCGTTGTCACCAACTTAGGATATATCCCATCTGCCAAGTAGTACCCCATGTCATACGACCTTCCACCTACATTGAAATGAACACGTGGGGCAACATCGTTGAGAATATCTTCAAATAGGTTGGACTTGTAAAGCACATTCAAGTCATTGCAAGACCCTGGCGTACCAAAGAAAGTATGCCAAATCCATATATCATAAGATGCAACCGCTTTAAGAATAATGGTTGGCTTTGGTACATGTCCCCTGAATGTTACTGCCCAAGTAACTGGGCAATTCTTCCACTCCCAATGCATACGATCTAGGCTTCCTAACATTCCAGGGAATCCTCTCTTTGTGTTCTCTTCGACCAATCGGCGAACATCATCTTCGGTTGGCTTCCTCAAGTAACAAGGACCAAAATGTCAGACCATAGTGGAACAAATCCTGGTAAGATTTTCACACGCACTAGCCTTACCCATCCGGATGTACTCATCAGTAAGATCCACTGGGATACCATATGCTAGGATGCATAATACACCAGTCATCTTTTGATGGGGTGTATGGCTAGGTACATTACGTGCATTGAATCTTTGAGAGAAGAAGTCATCAACTAATATAATTTCATCGAGGATCTTATTGAATAATTCCCAGCGCATTCAAAAATGAGTAAGAAATTGAACTTCGTCGTACAAACAAGGTGTGTTGAAGTAGGCCTCCATCAATTTCACTGCGTGTTCTTCACGATTATGATGAAGATACCTTCGTCGGTATACTTCACATGGCTCTGATTAAAACAACATCATCGTCACTGTCGCACATTGTACTATATTTTGCGCTACTACATCGTCTTCAGCATTCACTACATCAAATTCTAATCTAGCAGCTTGGATCATATTTAAAAATATGTCATCGTCATCCATTTGTAACACCTGGAGATAAACAATTACGTTATATAACATTAATAAGTCTAAAAATCATGATGACGAAACACATGCATGGACAAAACAATCATACTGCATAGAACAAGCATACTACATATGTCTGCGTAGTCTTAAAAAAAAGAAGCTACTATTTAAAACAATAAGTCAACTACAATCAAGCAATAAAAAAAGAGACTACTATTCAGTTCCAGTCGTCTAGATTCCAGTTTCTCGAGCTACTCTGCAATAGGTTTGCCAACTGAGATGCATCAAACTGTGCCTGGTCCCTTCCTGTTGTCTGTGTCTGCGGAATGTATGTGTCTTCTGAATCCCGAGTGTAATAAGTATGCCCACTAGATGTCAGAGTGGTTCCTGCATACGAAGTACTACGACCTACATACGACTGGCTCGGACCTCCAAAAGTGGACTGCGCCTGAGGGGCATAGAAAGCTACAGATGGAAATGGGACCTCATCAGAGGTGGAATGACAAAATGTTTGTGGCCTATATGCACCATAATCAGAATGCATCGACGGTTGCTCAACACCCATTGCCTCAAACCGTTGCCTAAATCGAAGTATCTCTTGATCGCGTTTGGCTATAACCCGCTCTCTGGCGATGGTCTGGTCAAGAGTCACAGTTCGCATCATGTGGTTGAGGTCAAAAAGTTCTGAACTAATCTCAGCCCATTGACTATGTACATTAATCACGAAACATAAAATGTCACTTCCAATATCGAATAAATAAAGAGGGAGGTTATTGCACCCCCTCTTAGAACGCCCCCTTATAACGCCCCCTCTTGTGGGGCCCACATATGATGCATCTAGAGGATAATTTTTTTATAGGATATTCTCTTCACTATGTATATCATCATATTAAAAATTCAACTCATTCTAAAACTTTTCACCCCTTCAAATTACTTCTTAAAAATTGGTAACTATTTGACCCTCAAATAGTTACCAAATAGTTACTAATTTGTAAAGCGTTAATTTGAAGGGGTTAGAAGTTTTAGAACGAAGTGATTTTTTAATATGATGATACACATAGTGAGAAGAACATCCTCTAAAAAAATCAGCCCCGGAATGCATCGCATGTGGGCTCCACAGGAGGGGGCGTTATAAGGGGGTGTTCTAAGAGGGGGTGCAATAACCTCCCTCATAAATAAATCATAACATAGAGAAAATTTAAAGTAACTTACATTTGTATGCATGTCAGGCGAAAACACAGTTGATTCGGCATTGTCCAGAACTTACTACTTGCATTGTCCAAACACAATAAAGAGACGCATCTACTGGACCCCCATGGGTGGCATAAATAAACATGTCATAATCTTGGGGGAGGATGATGTGGCAAATAGAAAGATGAGTCTTGAGTAGATGCGCTGCCAATTACATCATTGTTCATGTCTCTACGGATCGGCGGTAAAGGTGCACCTCTCGACACAGAACGCCAGTACGACTGGATTTTTTTCTGTGGTCGGTAGACCAAATCTTTCAGCCAGTAGCCATCCTCAATTGTATAGAAAACCTAGATACCCATGTTCAGGCACTCTAGACAAGTATTCTCTTTTTGGAGGATTGGCCGGCAATACCACATCTCCGATAAATTGGCGCCAACAACGGTCACCTAAGTACCAAAATCTAGGGGTGTCAACGGGACGGTTCCGGATCGGAACCTAAAGGTTCCAGATCCGGTCCCGTTAACATAAAGCGATTTCGGATCATTTCGGTTCCCGTACCGAAACTTCAATTGGTGGTTCCGGATCTGGTACCGCTAGGACCCGCAGGTAACCGATACCCGTTTTTAATTATTGTTTTTTTATTTTTTCACATAAAGCCTATTTTTATTTTGTATTTTCGTATTTTATTTAATTATAAAATTTATTTTATTATGAAATTTGTTATATAATAGTCATTGGTTTCTTTTTTAATTAAAAAAAGTTAAAAAAATTTAAAAAATTATTATATAATAGTAAATTAAACTATAAAATTATAAAATTTATACGGAACTGGGTACCCGTTGGGTGGATCCGAAATTAAATGGATCCAAAACGGATAGATCCGAAATAGATCCGAAATTTATCGGATCCACAAAATGAGATCCCGAAATCGCAAAAAACGGTTCCGGTACCGGTTCGGTTCTAGGTACTTTGGTACCCATTGACACCCCTACCAAAATCCTTCTTCGAACTCAGGATCATACAATATATCACCCTTAAGATAGAAAATCTACGGGCTACCAAAATGCCATCCTCTTGGGTGTACCGGCTCCCTCTATATGGGTCCCATATGGTTGATTGTAGGGTCCTAGTCTTGATCTGCTTGCGAATAGCGCACAAATAGTATTTCTGCATATTAGCTCGCCCTATTGCCATCTGTTTTTTGTTGTATGCAGCATTCAGGGGCCACTGGTCCATAGCTAAGCTTCGACTATCTTTGAGCATTGGAACCAATGTATTAAAGTGGACATAAAACCAGAACTGTATAAAAGTTACAAATTAAAAAAATTAGATAATTTGAAAAGGGGTGGAACATAAACCAACAAACTATATGGAAGGAAAAAAATAACAGACCTCTAATATCATCCACATGCCGTTAAATGATGGTACACATCGGCAACACTCATCTAGAGATCTGTAAATCCGACCACATATTGCTGAACCCCAATCATAAGAGTTGACCTCCTCAAGATCTTCGAAAGAATTTAACCATCCGATACTAACAACACATCTGGCATTGCCAAAGAAGGCATGACTACCATCCACATCATAAAAGCTCGGGCGACCTCTTCAATCTCGTCATCAATATTCCTTCCTTCTGTGTTCATGATGTAGGCTTTGAAAACAGACACGGGAATTCCACCACTCTTGTACCCATACCAATCTTCTTTAATCTCAGCAACCGTATTTGGAAAATATGTTCCCATCGTCAAGCAGTAGTCAAGCATGTTACTATCGTCGCATATTGGAGACTTGCCCTTACCTATTGGAATTCCAGTTAGGATGGCAAAGTTTAATGGAGTAAATTCAATCCCCAAATGTGAAAAATGGAAGGTATGTGTGGTATCCCACCAACGCTCTAACAACCCCTCGACCAATCGTTTATCACTATAAGGAACATCAATCATAAATAGGCGACTCAATCCAGTGTTGTCAATAATCCTCTTGACAAGTTTGTTCTTAGTGGCTACATTGTACACATCACGTAGCTCACTCTATCCACCACGTAGTGCGGTAAAATTAGGAGGACGATCAATCAAATTAATCAAGTGGTCGGATGACGTCTTATCTGATACTACTGTGTATGATCTATAGGTAAGTTTGGATTTGCAATTTGATGTTCATCGTTTGAAAATTCTACATGCCGACGTTTGGGACGTTTCTCTTTCTTAAAGATACTAAACATTCTAATTCACTACAAAAATTAAAGAAATCTAGTTCACTACAAAAAATATGCTCAAATTGAATATAATAACAATTATTTGCCCAAAATTACTAGATATAAAATATTAACAATATTTACAACCTAAATAATAGTCATAAAATAAAAACTGAAATAATTATCTCATCACAAAACCACATAAACATAGTACAATCATGCTCAAATTGAATATAATAATAATTACTTGCACAAAATTACTAGATATAAAAATTAACAACCTAAATAATAATCATAAAATAAAAACTAAAATAATTATCTCATCACAAACTACATAAAAACAGTACAATCATGCTCAAATTGAATATAATAACAATTACTTGCACAAAATTACTAGATAAAATAATATTACTAATAATTACAACCTAAACAATAATCCTAAGATAAAAACTAAAATAATTACCTCATCAAAACTAACAAACAGTACAAACTCATCAAAAATTACATTAAAACATAACATGCAAAAAATAACTAATTACATCATAAAAAATACTAATTACAACATAACAAATTACTAATTACTTAATAACAAATTACTACATCAAAACAAACTACATAAGAAATTAAATGCATGATCAAAATCATATTTGTAGCAGTTTTTACATACTAAAAATTACAAAAAAAATGAATAAAAATCACTACGAGGTTAAAACAAACTTACCGAAGCTTGAATCGACAGTTGATGGACATTCAAAATTGCACCACTTCAATATTTCCTACAAAAGAATACATTTTAACCATTTGAAATGAGAAAATGCATCTAAATAACATAATAATGTAAAATCAGTAAAAAAAAAAATCTTACCAGTAGAAATCATATGAAGGATGAAGACAGAAGGGGAAGAAGATAGGTAAATGTTAGTTAGAGGTATGGTGGTAATGTAAATAGGGTGGGGGGAATAAATGTTAGTTGGTGGGGTGGATAAAAACGTAATAAATGGTTGTAGACACCAATTTTCGCCCCCAGGCGCTAAACATCCAAAATTCAGTATTAACTGCGAGATCGGGCCTCAACCACCTCTAATTTAACCCAATCAATCATTGCACCTACTCAATTTGGTGTTCCCCCAACACAATTTGGCCCAATTCAGGCCTAATTGAATAAATTGGGTTAAAACCCCCAAAATTCGGACTTAGATCGACTTTAATTGGACTACATCAGGGTTCATTGACCCTTGGCTCAATTCAATTCAGTCTCCCATTAACTCAATTCAACTTCATTGAGTTTAATTTGGCTCAAAATTGAGCCTAATTGAAAGATTTAGTGAAAATCCCCAAAATTGTTCTTAATTTGGCCTTAATTTGACAACTTTAGGGTTCTTCGGGCTTAATTATAACTTAATTGATCCTTAATTGATGTTCAAGATCAAGAAATTTTAAAAATGTGAGAGAAATTGGACTTAATTTGAGTTTTAAATTGAAATCGGAACCAAAATCGGAGTTGGAATGAACCCGGAACGAATTTTAAAGGGGGGAGAACCGTTGGAATTCTCAGGGAATATTCCAATGGCTCTCCATGGGTCGTTTTGTCCAGACTGTTAGATCTGGGCAGATCTAACGGATAATAGAAAATGGCCCTCCATGAGCCATTTTGCTGCCAGCCATTAGATCTAATCAGATCTAACGGCCCAGATTAAAAACGTCCTAAAAACCCCTATTTTTGACCCCTTTTTCCACCCATTTTTTTTAGATCTCTCTCATCCACTCTCACCCCCTAACCCCAATCTTGTTTACACCCTACCAACCCTATTTTTTCCTATAAATAGAGGAGATTTCTAGCAAGTAAAGGCATTCAAGAGATCTCTTAGGAGCATTCAATAGTTCTCTTAGGAGCATTCAATAGTTCTCAAGTAGGGCATTCAAGAGATCTCTTAGGAGTATTCAATAGATCTCAAGTAGGAGGCATTAGATAGATCTCTTGGAGAGCATTGAATAGATCTCTTGATGAGCATTCAATAGATCACATGAGTTACATTGAATAGCTTGAGAGCATTCAAGAGTTTGAGAAGGAAAGAAATAGAATTAGGTGAGAGTAAATTCACTTCCATTAGATCTTAGCCTTACTCTTTACTACCACCATCATCAACCATCATCTACATCTACACCACCCATCCTAATATAAACTTTGCACATTCAAACTTCACTCATCATAGGAAGAACTCAAACTAATTGAGTTTTTCTTTCCATTTTGAGGTTGGTTTAGAGAGAGTTAGTGGTAGATCACATCACTTTTCAAAAGAAAACTTTATTTTCTTCATTTATCATCAACAAAAGAGATTATAATGGCTTAATGGAGGGTTGATCAATGGGTTTTTATCACCCTCTCGTTGGTGGATCTTAAGCAAAATAGGTAGGTGGTCATCACCCCCTTTTTACTTGTTATAGAGATTATTTTTTAAGTGTTGTATAATGTAGTTTAAAAAGAAAGTGAATAAATGTTATCATTTCATGAATCTCACTTCATGAGTTTATTTTGATGTACTAATTAGTTACCTTTTTAGAATAAATATAACATTGTTAGTGATCTTTTTCATCATNACTTTTCAAAAGAAAACTTTATTTTCTTCATTTATCATCAACAAAAAAGATTACCATGGCTTAATAGAGGGTTGATCAATGGGTTTTCATCACTCTCTCATTGGTGGATCTTAAGCAAAATAGGTAGGTGATCATCACCCCCTTTTTACTTGTTGTAGAGATTCTTTTTTTAAGTGTTGTATAATGTAGTTTAAAAAGAAAGTGAATAAATATTGTCATTTCATGAATCTCACATCATGGGTTTATTTTGATGTACTAATTAGTTATCTTTTTAGAATAAATATTACATTGTTAGTGATCTTTTCCATCATTTTTTAACATATATGAATCTTCAAGTATCATTTTAGATAAGTACTAATTTAGTTAATGTTCATATATCATGAAAATAATAAGTGATTTGATAATCTAACAAGATTGGCCTCTTTTGTATATCATCTCATCATAAAATAATGATTTGTTTCTCAAGAAATTAATGTTTAGTGCCAAAAATGATATGTTTAGTAAGAATATCAACCATTTAACCATGTTATTTAGCATTTGGGTGTATGGGATTGATTTTTAAGTCACTACACCATAAAAAGAGGCTAAAAACGTGCTAGAATCTTTTCATACAAGCATGAAATGAAAAATGTAAATATATAGTCTTGTAGATCATGAAAAAATACACAAAATGGGCTCGAGAATGAGTCTAAAAGGTTGTGAAACGAAGAAGTTATGATAATTTGAAAGTTCACTTTAAATGTGTTCGATGAAATGCCTAAGTGAATGTTTGATGTGTAGAATTGCTTATTTTGCTAATTTCACATTAATACTTTATTTTGTTGGTTTAAATTGAAGTATATCAACCTTAGTTTTAGGTGAAACCTTAGGGTTTACATTAGAAACTTGTCACTTTTGATGGTGTGCCTTAGAAATCAACCAATAATGAGAATAAAATTTTAAATATGCTTTATGGGTTTGGTAAGCCCATTTTCAAGCAAGCCCACTCTACTTTTTTGTTGAGTGTTGGGCTTGTTTCATGAGTTTTAAACTCACATCTTGGAATTGGGCTTCATAAACTCATTTTCTTGTGTGGGCCTAGCAAAAACACATCTTTGCTTAGGCCTACCTTTCTTTTTTGGGCTCGGATATGCCTAAAACCCTAATCTAAAACCCTAACCAATCAAATAAAATTGAACTAGGTTTATCTCTTTTAGATTAGTTAATCTAAGTTAAGCTCTTTAGTTTAAGAAATGCATTAGAAATTAGGATTGTGTGTTAATTTCGGGATTAGGTTAAGAATTTACCTAAACTCGTCGAAATATGACCACCATGGACTGGCACTCCTAAGTGTGGCATGCGTGCCTACGCCACGTCGAGGGTCTTGCACACTCGATTAGTTGGGTTAATTCTTAGACTAACCCCACCTTTGCAATAATCAAGATTTTCAAAACAAAGAAGAGAAACAATGTTTTCTACTAATTAAAGCATTTTGCATTAGATTTTAGATCATGCTTAACACTAGGGATTAGAAATCCTAGTTAGGACTCTAGATCTTCCCTAAAGCATATCACATAATCATTATTTTGCATTAGATTTTGGATCATGCGTAACGTTAGGGATTAGAAATCCTAGTTAGGACTCTAGATCTCCCCTAAAGCATATCACATAATCATTTTGCATTAGAATTTAGATCATGCTTAATGCTAGGGATTAGAAATCCTAGTTAGGACTCTATATCTTCCCTAAAGCATGTCACATAAGGATTATGCTTAACGCTAGGGATTAGAAATCCTAGTTAGGACTCTACATCTTCCCTAAAGCATATCACTTAACCAAGGCATTTGCATTAGAATTTGGATCATGCTTAACGCTAGGGATTAGAAATCCTAGTTAGGACTCTAGATCTTCCCTAAAGCACGTAACTTAGTCGAAGCATTTGCCTATTAAAATTTGGATCATGTTTAACGCTAGGGATTAAAAATTCTAGTTAGGACTTCTAGATCTTCCCTAAGACATGTCATTCATTTTTTTCAAAAGAAAAAGCATCTCGTCGCCACGTGTATCCCAGTTTACGCGTGTCTCCGAGGAAATCCCAGTTGGGTCACGAGCATAACTAATTTGCGTGTGTCATCATTTTTCAAAATAAAAATACTCGTATATCATGAGTGCGTACGCGTGGCTTCCCAGTTTAGCCAAACATATTTTAAGCACGTGTGTGGGCCCCAGTATTCCCATATACAACTCATGGTTACGTGTATTCCACCTCATGTGTGAATGGTCCAGAGTCCATTTACACTTTGTTGCAGGACTAGTCTGTTGTGTATCCAAGTTTGCATAGTCATGATGAATCCTCTTGTTTTCTCGTTTACCGTGAAGAGAGGTTTGCAACCAACATTGCTTGTATGTGAATAGACGCAAGTCTATTTGCAATTTTGCGACACGTAAATTTGAGTTTATGTGTCAGAGTGTGTTTTCCTTTTTGCCCTAAAACCTCAATTGCATAAAACATATACTAGAGGGGCTTGAACTTACCTTTCTTTTACACACTCTATCTTAGCGTAATGTAATAATTTTTAATCATGAAATTCTATGTAAATACCTTTAGTCGTGAAGTAGAGGCTGATCTCATGATCGGGCGGTTGTCGGGTGCCTAACACCTTCCCAACCCATACAAGGATTCCCTTACCAAGAATCTCTCTACGTAGACCTGACTTGTCGGAAGATCGCCAAGTTTTCTGCTAAAACAAAATGATTTTGCAAAATTGGGTCCTGATTCCCAGATTAATCAGGTGGCGACTCTATAAGTACATTAGATGATTCCAACCTTAGTTAGGAATACGAGAAATCGTTTCTCTTCGGTCGTTCGCGGCCGAGGAGAAAAAGTTTTTTTCGCGGATCCTACAGCTGGCGACTCCACTGGGGATAGCAGGAATCTGACTCGAAAAATAACTAAGGGTATTTCTTTGGAATTTTATGATTACACACTTCTCAGGTTGACACACAAACACTGCATGCACCCATTCATTTTCGCATTTGCATCTCGTTACCCTCTTTTGATCCTATCAGAACTAGTGAAACCCGTGACTGAGTAGATACCATCCTGACCAAGCGGTCGTATGGGAATAACGGTCGAAAAGTACAACCTTAGCACGTACCAAAGACCAGCTTAGTGCTGCGAGGTATATCGCTAAGTACCCTAACCACCCAACTAGAGTCTAGTTGAGCCTTAAGCATACATTCATATAGCTACGATAGATTGTATCCTTAGGATAACCCAGAGGAATGCATACATGTTCCACAAATCCCGAGGCATGACTCACGTAGGACCTTCTTATGGTTCTGACGAAGTTCTTTTGTCTAAAATAGGTTCTAGGTGCCCGGAGCAGTAGCCACAGGAAAACGCGCAAAAAGAGTTTAGGTTAGACAGTCAAGAAGGCTGGAACGGGTTGAGAGTTCATCGAGCACATGGTCAGAATTCAGTCTCAATGTGAATAGTGAAAACATGCCGGATCAAATAGATGATGGTGGTAGCATGACAGAAATGGAAAGAATGCTCAGAGTATGTTTAGAGAAAATCCTGAAAGAAGACCTAGGGCCGACTATCGAGAGGATAGTGTCTGAGAAAGTGGCCTCCAACAACCAACATCAAGAGAACACGCCTGCTCCTTTGGGTCACACTGAGAAAGCCAAAGCTCGGCTACAAATATGAGAACTAGGGAGGCTACTCGTACGCACTATCAAGAGCCTGGAAAAACCTACCTAGTACATGACTTTACTGACATTCTTCTGAAACCCCCAGTCAAGAAAGCATCTTCTCAACAATGTTTGTCAGATAGAAGAAGAGCTACGAGAAAAATGGCATGCGAGACAGAAGGATAAGGTAATTCCTACCTAGCGAGAAATGGTCGATGTCCAACAGAGGTTGAAGCACTTGGAAGGATGGACTACTTATGATATCGACTCTTGGTATCAATGCCCAGATGAAGAACTCTCACCCGGATTCAAGTACCTAGAAATGAAGCAGTATGATGGGACCGGATCAGCCAAAGCCCACATAATCATGTACATGGGAAACATGAGGCCGTTACACGTAAGTGACAGCATGATGGCACATCTCTTCCAAAGAAGTCTGGTTGGAGATGCTTTAGAATGGATAATCGAATTGGACCGATCCAAATACCCAACATGGGTCCAGTTAGGGGATGCATTCATAAAGCACTTCATATATGGGACAGATAGTAGAGTTACCCGAAGGCAGTTGGAAGCTCTGTAGCAACAGGCAGACGAGTCATTCACCGATTTGTGGCAAAATGGAGAATGAAAGTTAGAAGCATGATTGAACGCCCTTCTGAGGGAGAGCAGATTTCCATTCTCAGAAAAAGTTTGAGTCCAAAATATCAAGCTGCTTTGAGTGTGGTTACATTGAAGAGAATTGAAAAATTCATTGAAGCTGCCACAAATGTAAAAGACTCAATGAAGAATGGGTATATGCCAACAATGACTGCAGCCGTAGCTGACTCTAAGGGAAAGAGGAATGGGAAAGAACACGTCAACCATGTCTCCTCTCACAACTCTCACAAGAAGCAACATGTCACAACACAAGTCTCCCAAGAGCAAAGGTCGTTTCAGATCGCAGCACAAGGTAACAAGCAAGCACAAGGAAATCAACAAGCTCAGGGGAACCATCTTGCTCAAGCCACACGACAGAATCAAGGGGCTCCCAACAGGGAAAACGCAAGGAGTTTTTAAAATTAACCCACCTCATGAGTGCACTTTTGCCCGGATTGCTAGATGCAGGTTTGGTGACTCTTATAAGGCCAAAGCCAGTGTCAAATCCACCACCATACAGGCATAACCCGAATGAGCACTGTCAATTCCACCAATCACCTAGTCATCTGACAGATAACTGTCCGGCCCTTCGTCATAAAATCCAAGATTTGCTAGAACAGGGAGTAATCACCATGGCTGGAGTCCAAATACCAGCAAAACCAAATGTCCACACAAATCCCCTACCAGTTCATCACTTAGAAGGGCAGCAAATAGTAAACTACATTGAGACTGAGGAATCAAAGAATCCAATTAGCCGAGTTAAAAAGGAGAAATCCATTGAGGTTGCAACGGTCCAAGCTATATTTCAGGAGAAGGTCAGCAATAACTCAGCCAAAACATCTCACCAAGCTCCAATCACTTTTCAAGATTTAGTAGCTAGAGGCAAGAAACAGTTGGAGAAGCAATGGCCGATCCAAACTAAAGAGATGGCTCAAATTACAGAAAAAGGGCAAACCAGTGAAGTTATAGGGGCAGAGGCAGAGAAGAAAGATCCATTATTCATAATCGTGAAACCCCCACCAAGGAGGTTACCTATAGTAATGGAGGATCTACTCAAACCTCTCATCAACTTACAAGAATGCATCAATTCCAGACCGCAGGATCACTTATGGCAAGACCCCTTTAAGGTTGATGAAGACTGTTAAGAAGTATAGCACTAGACACGAGCAGGTAAAGCGTTTAAACCAGCATATTTGAGATCAGACAACCTAGCGGCTGCAGTCAGAGCTCCTCTATTTCAAGTCCCACAACAAAGACCAATGGAACAGAAAGAAAAAGATGAATTGGTCGTTGAGCAGATGAAGCAAAAGCGAACGTCTCGGTGTGGGGATTACTCGAGGCATCAACCAAGCATCGAAATGCAGTACTTGAAGCATTAAACTCAATACAAGTTTCTACGACAATCACACCTGATGAATTAGTAGCAACGATGGCCCATGTCCGCAGCATTCAGACCATATCATTTTCTGATGAAGACCTCTCAGATGAAGGGGCAAGACACAATCGAGCCTTGAACATCATTATAGGATGCAATCACTTGGTGGTACCGCTAGTCCTAATCGACAACTGTTCGGGGGTAAATATATGTACCTTGCAGATGGCAAAAATTATGGCCTTAACTGGTTCAGATATGGCCTTTAATGACGGGACTGTAAGGACGGTAAAAAGATTTGACAACGGCCGAAAATCTGTCATGGGGGAATTCACTACCTCAATACTAATAGGATGGGTGCATACAGAGGTACATTTCTTGGTGATAGATATTGATGCAAATTTCAACATATTACTAGGGCGACCCTGGTTGCACCAGCATAAAGCAGTATCATCAACTTTGCAACAGAAAGTCAAGTTTCCGTTCAAGGATCGGATGGTGGTCATCTTCGGGGACAGTGATGAGACTGAAGAGATCGCGAATCAAAATGGCAAGAATATTGTCCCAATAATCGAGGCTGAAAAGCAGTTGTGCAACTTTGTTAAGGAGGAGGTCAACCTACTTATAAGGAGACCACCCATACGAGAGAAAATTCCGAGCAGGTTTGATCATGGAAACAGAAGAGTAGCGTATCTCATGAGGACTCAAAGATTTTTCCCGAGGATGGGGTTAGGAAAGAATCTGCATGGAAGGACTGAACCTCTGAGTATCAAGAAGAAGGCACAGGTAGGAACCTTCGGATTGGGGTATCGACCGACAAAAGCAGAGATAACAAAGTCTAACGCCGAAAAGAGCAGGAGAGCCCAAATCGAAAGCAAAGGGGACCGATATGTCACACCTGATATCGACTGGGCAAAGCAACTAAAATATCATGAGTGGTTCATCCGCAAGGGTAAAGATAACATTGCTTCGACAAGATTTCAGAAGGCTACGTTCATCCTAAAGGACAAACCAGCTCCAGCCCGCCAAGATGAGCCGGTGGACGATACCCTGCTCGAAGGAGTAAGCAACCTATTCGAGAGTACTGATCTTGCAGAGATTCCAGATCAAGAGACTGATGTAGAAGCTGAAGTAGAGAAGCAATTAGTGGGAGACGACTATATTTTCATGATCCATGAAGAGCCAATGGTTGATCCTCACCTTCTTGTTTGCTCTTTGTCCGGTAGTGCCAATCTCTCTACAACTAAGTCAGCTAAAAAATACTAGAAGAAGAGGTTCGTTAGGGAAACCAAGGGAAAGAAGCGCATGGTTGCCATAACCTACCGTGTGGCACTTGCGCCCAGCAAAAGAAACATGGGACGAGTACATGCAAATGCAAAGGTAAAAGAGCAAAGCCTCGTAGGTACGCAACAAGTTTGTATGATTCATAAAGAATCCTCTTTTAAACCTTATCTTCTTGTACATTCAATTCATGATATTTCTATGAGAGCTAACCATGATACAGGATCAGGAGCTGGAGAAGCATCTTCCAGCATCCAAAAAAAATGACCTAGATGATCAGGAAGATGGGGCACCCTCGTCTGAGGAGGGAGATTCATGAGCCCCGACAGACTGTGAGTTTTCTTTAGAAGTACCTCTATTTTCAAAAAACCAAAAAAATTCAGAAATCTTGAAAAATCACAAAAAAATTGAAAAATCAAAAAGCCTAAAAAAGTTGATAAATGAAAATATTTTTGAGGAAATAGTTTTTGGACTCGACCTTGAGAAAGACGATGATGAAGAATCCAGAGATTACCAGGAAGATTTTGCTCCAGAAAAAATTCCGAACGAGATCCTCCAGTCGCTGGATAAGCATGAGAGGCCCGAGCCTATCGAGGAAGAGGTCGAATTGGTAAACCTTGGCTCAGAAGACGAACCTCAAACGGTCAAGATTGGCACCGCCTTATCCCCAGATGAAAGAAGAGCGATGATTGAGTTGTTAGTATAATGAGAATTTTGCATGGTCTTATGAGGACATGCCGGGGCTAGATACCGACATGGTAGTGCACCAATTGCCTACTTACCCTGATGCAAAACCAATCAAGCAGAAACTCAGAAGACTAAGGCCGGAATGGACCGTCAAAATCAAAGAAGAAATCGTGAAGCAGTTGGACGCGAAATTTCTTGTCCAAGTTGACTATACAGATTAGTTAGCTAACATCGTCCCGGTGCCCAAGAAAGACGGAAAAGTTCGGATGTGCATCGATTATAGGAATCTCAACAAAGCGAGCCCTAAGAATAATTTTCCACTACCTCATATCGATATATTGGTTGACAATGCCGCCGGCCACAGCTTATTATCCTTTATGGATGGGTTTTCAGGATATAATCAGATTAAGATGGTAGAAGAGGATATGGCAAAGACCTCCTTCATCACACCACGGGGAGTCGATTGCTACCGTGTAATGCCTTTTGGACTTAAAAATGTAGGGGCAACCTACCAGAAGGCTATGACTACCATCTTCCATGATATGATGCACAAATTGATCGAGGTGTATGTGGATGATTTAATTGCAAAGTTAGAAAGAAGAGAAGATCACATCCAAGACTTAACCAAGCTCTTTAAGCGCCTTTAGAAGTTCAAGCTACGGCTTAATCTAAATAAGTGTGTATTTGGTGTGAAGTCTGGGAAGCTGCTAGGGTTCATTGTCAGTCATAGAGGCATCGAGGTGGATCCATCCAAAGTGAAAGCAATCACAGAAATACCTCCGCCTAGAAACGAAAAGGAGATCTGTGGGATTTTAGGGAGGATTCAGTACATCAGTAGGTTCATCGCTCAGCTTACGCCGATTTGTGAGCCTATCTTCAAATTATTGAGAAAGAATACTCCGAAGATATGGAATGGGGAGTGTCAAGAAGCTTTCGTCAAAATCAATAAGTACTTGATGAGTCTGCCAACATTGGTCCCTCCAACCTTAGGAAAACCTTTAATCCTTTATATCACAGTGACAAACACATCAATGGACGCAGTGCTAGGACAGTATCATGAGAAAAGTGGTAAAGAAAGAGCCATATACTACATCAGCAAGACGTTGTCAGGATATAAAAAGAACTATTCAGCACTAGAAAAGACATGCTTCGCGCTAGTATGGGCTACCCAAAGGTTGAGACATTACATGTTGTATCATTCTGTGCTACTACTTTCAAGGATGGACCCGATCAAATACTTGTTCGAGATGCCAGCACTTTCAGGAAGGACTGCAAGGTGGCAGCTTCTATTGTCCGAATTCGACATCACTTATGTCACCCAAAAGTCCATCAAAGGAAAGGCAATAGCTGACCATCTTGAAGCCCATCCATTATTAGATGAAGGACAAGTAAATATCGAATTCCCGGACGAACACATCCTGACTACAAAGCCTGAGGATCAAGAAGATGAGCCATGGAAGATGTTCTTTGACGGAGCCAGTAACCAGCTTGGTAAAGGAGTAGGGGCATATTTAATATGTCCGGATGGAATTAGAACCCCAATTGCCATAAAGTTAAATTTTGAGTGCACCAACAACGGGGCAGAGTATGAGGCATGTATAGCAGGGTTAAGTGCAGCTCGGGCCATCTCCAGCCAGAGGTTAATGGTCTACGGAGACTCTCTCTTAATTATAAAGCAAATCCAAGGAGAGTGGAAGTTAAAACACGACGAATTAACTCACTACCATGCATGCCTCACAGAATTGACTAAGGAATTCGACCAGGTCGAATTTCACCATGTATATCGAAGCAAGAACCAGTGTACGAATGCTCTTGCGGTATTGGCATCTTGGATAAATGCGCCAGGGGGAACGATTCGACCAATCGAAGTAATTATGAAAGATCAAGCTGCATACTGTTATCAGGTGTAAGCAATGAACGAAGAAGATGGATTCGAATCTCGGCATTATGCTATAAGGAAGTACCTCGAGTGCCAGGAGTACCCCGAAGGTGCAACTAGAAAGGATTGAAGGTCCATCAGAGAGTGGGCTTCCCATTTTTTGTTATGTAGAGAAATCCTCTTTAAGAAATCTCTAGATGGCAAGTTGCTAAGGTGTGTAAACCAAGAAGAATCCAAGAAGATCCTAGAACAAGTCCATACAGGGGATGTGGCTCTCACATGAATGGACGAATGCTAGCAAAGAAGATCCTCAGGTACGGATACTTTTGGGCCAGTCTGGTAACGGACTGCCACCGATTCGTGCTAAAATACCATGAATGTCAGATGCATGCAAATCTTAAGCATTCCCCCCATCACAATTGAACACTATGTCATCGCCCTGGCCTTTCTCAACATGGGGTGCGTGGGCCAAGGAATACTATTGTGCTGACGTTAAGCCGGTGCGTACGCTAAGCCTTGCTGAGTGCCATTGGAGGCCAGCTCGTTCAGTCGGATCGTGCGGTTTTGACACCATGAGCGATCCAAAGAGCGTTGTTGTGCTGACGTTGACCCGATGCGTG